>JAPXFY010000013.1:6336201-6356201 GCA_030674185.1 Monoplex corrugatus | reverse complement strand
GCGCATTCAAAACAATGCTGCACGCCTTGTACTCAAAAAGGAAAAAAGCTGACCACATATCTCCTCTCCTGGCACAACTTCACTGGCTCCCTGTATCAAAGCGCATACAGTACAAACTAGACACCATGTGCTTCAAAAGCCTCAATAACGCAGCCCCCAATTACCTGTCAAGCCTACTTGAGATCTATGTTCCCTCACGTACCCTCCGCTCTGCCTCCGATCCTCTGACTTTTCGCTTTCCACGCACTAAGCTCAATACCTATGGTCCACGAGCCTTCTCTGTTTCTGGTCCGCTCTCCTGGAACAAACTTCCTCTCTCAGTCCGTCAGCAACCTACTTTTGTCTCCTTCAAGTCCGCTCTCAAAACTCACCTTTTCTCCTCTGCATAAAATCCTGACCTCACTCAATCCCCTCTGCAGCCTGTCTCCACTCGGAGGGGAATCACATTGCAATATATAATTGTATATAATATGCTCTCTATAATTTTCCATTGCTTTTATTATTTCTCCCCATTTATAGCCGTGTGTGTGTGTGTGTGTGTGTGTGTGTGTGTGTGTGTGTGTGTGTGTGTGTGCGTGTGTGTGCGTACGTGCGTGCGTGTGTGTGCGTGCGTGCGTGTGTGTGTGTCTGTTTCAGCGCTTAGATTTGATTTTATCAAGATTTTGCGCTATATAAATATTGTAATTATTATTAATTATTATAGGCATTTGTTGGTAAGAACGCTTTTTATTTTCTTGAATGCTGTTTTAGCTTGGCGAATTCTGCTTGCTATTTCTGATGTGCATCTGCCGTCTGGTGAGATGACCATTCCCAGCTATTTAAATGTATCAACCTGTCTCAGTGTTGTGTCATTTGCTGTTATTTTGCATGAGAGGATTTCTGTTTTTGTTGTTGTTGTTTTTTTTTGTTTTTTTTTATTGATTACGATAACTTCAGTCTTCTTACTATTTAGCTTCATCTCTTTATTTTTGCTTTGTATATATGTCATCTGTATTCATGAATTATGAATCTACTTGCATGAGTGGCTGTGTTTCTGGGCAGTAGTTGGTGCGGTGTTTGCACGTGGGAGCACTGGCAACTGCAGTTGTGTGGTTTGAGCCCATGGAAAATTGATGAGAATGCTGGCTTCCCCGCTGATTACAGCACAGGTGACTGATCCATCAGTCAACACATATATATATAGCCGTGTGTGTGTGTGTGTGTGTGCGTGTGTGTGTGTGTGTGTGTGTGTGTGTGTGTGTGTGTGTGTGTGTGTGTGTGTGTGTGTGTGTGTGTGTGTGTGTGTGTATATCCATGCCTCCTGAGAATAACGCTTTACTATTATGAGCAACGCGAGATCCCAGCGTAATGTGTCAGGTTGTACTTTGGCTGATGAGACATGAGGGACATTATTGCAAATTTCAGTCACATGGGAGACATTAGTGCAAATGTTAATGATACTGGAGGACATAAGAGCAAATTTCAATGACACGATGGACATTAATGCAAATTTCAGTGACATGGGAGACATTAGTGCAAATGTTAATGACATCAGAGGATATAAGAGCAAATCTCAATGACACGATGGACATTAATGCAAATTTCAGTGACATGGGAGACATTAGTGCAAATGTCAATGTTTCTTTTCCAGGTGTCCACTATTTTGGTACTTGCAAAGACATTGCTGATGTTGATATGGTAGCCTTTTTTCTTTCGCAGGCTAAATCTCTGTTTCAAGATAGTTGACTAGGTAACTGCTGACTGCGTCCGAATGGGTCATGCAACGTATGGACAGCCCCCATTTGCTTGATGAAATGCCTATTGAGTGGCATCGGGAGCTTGAGAGGTGACTGTCTAGAGAGTGGCGAGGCATTTGTGCTCCGGGTCTCATCTGCACCCTCATGGTGTTTCTTGTTAAATTTGGATGTGTTGCCTAAGTTTGTCAGCTGCATGAAGATTTGCTACGAACTGCATATGTTTAAAAGAATACTTGTTTTGTTCTTATTAATTCATCCACAGAAAAGAAACATTAGAATGGATTGAAAAAAAAGTTATGATAACACTCAGAAAGTTATGAACTGATCTTCCTCTCGGGCTATTACTTCAAGCAGCAAATCTGACGAGTTGTACAGGACAAAACGATCTCAGGTTAATTTGGAAACATATTGCAACTCCTTATGGAGAACATGCAGACTGACAGAGCACTCTGAGAGGGTCAGTGAGACATTTCTCTTCCGCCTTTGACGTGTTTTCTTTTGTTGCAGTGTCTGTCTCAGAAGGTCTTCTCGTTTACTTTATTGACAGTTCAGTCCAGACAAGAAATTATGTGTTTGTTTGTTTGTTTGTTTGTTTATTTGTTTGTTTGTTTGTTTGTTTGTTTGTTTGTGTTTCTGTTCTTTCTTTCTTTTTGTCTGTGTGTCTTTCTTTCTTTCTTTCTCTCTCTCTCTCTCTCTCTCTCTCTCTCTCTCTCTCTCTCTTTCTTTCTCTCTTTCTCTTTCTTTCTCTCTCTCTCCCTATGTGTGTGTGTGTGTGTGTGTGTGTGTGTGTGTGTGTGTGTGTGTGTGTATGTGTGTGTGTGTGTGTGTGTGTGTGTGTGTGTGTGTGTGTGTGTGTGGTGTTGGTTGAATTTATTTTTGAACAAAATTGATGATCCTAAGGCTGAAAACAACAACAACAACAACAACAACAACAACAACAACAACATCAACACCATTAGTATTTATAACAAAGAGGGAAATAATTATAATGATGTTTAAGACGGTACTAATGATGATGGTGATGATGACAATAATGCTAATAGCATATGTCTCTGTGATGTTAACAATAACAACAAGGATGATGATAATGGTAATGATAACATATTTCACCTCTAATCCATGCACTTGCGGAAAAAAATAGCCTATCATGTTAAAAATTTGGAAAACAAATAAAGTAACAAGTAAAAACAAACGAGCAATGCCCTCAGGGAGTACTGTCTCCTAAACCCTTCACTCCCACTCACTTAAGAATTACCACAACACGAATGAAAAGAGACAGGGGGAAAGGCAGGATAAGGGACAGAATGGGAGACTGACAGAGGGACGAAGTCATCCATCGTAGCTGACCTTGTGTTGATGAAGAGGTTTTGGGAAAAAAATCATCATAATCTTATGAACCAGCCGTGTGTACTGGTATGACAGGGAGGGAGGGTGGGAAGGAAATGCTGAGAGAATAACTAGATTAAAAACAAATCCACCCCTGGCTGATAACACTTTCTTCAGTGTCATTCTTTATATAGATGGGTGGTATTGTTCATAAGGAAGATAAGGAAAAGACAGGCAACATTTACAGGCCATTTTATGAGGAAAGGGGAATTACAGCGCCTGGTCACAACAGGAAAGCTGGAGGGAAAGAGAGCACCAGGTAGACCAAGGAACAAATATTGGACGGACTCGCAGAGTGGCTGAGGACAAAGGGGTGGAAGATGTGCTTGCGGCAACAAGGGACACATGCATATGGGGGGTCATTATCGCCAACACCATGTGGCAAGACACTTGATGATGACGATGATAATTGTTCAAATATGACAGCACAATACGAGACTTGTTCAGGATTTTGACGTTGTGAAAATGAATTGTTCTATGGAATATTCCATAGTCCCTCTATTTGTTTTTATTAATGAAGATTTAAAAGGCACTCTGCATGCAGCCTAATGTCTATTCAGTTTCAGTTTCTCAAGATGACGTCTCCTCGCTCAGAATGAATTCCATCTGCATTAATGTCACAGGTGCCACGTGTATAGTGATCATGGCAGAAACCTTAAGCCTTCACATAAATCCGTTTGCTGGCCAGGTACCTAGCCTATGTTTTACCTAACCTACTCACTTGTGAAACGGTATCTAACTCTCTTCAAAGTTATGTAAGTTAAAACAAGGAACACTGTCCCTCACAATGATCCATTTAGAATAGCGTTGTCTCTTTCACCACTATCTCACCAATGGCTTTACCTTTAAAAGAAAACCAGCGGAACAGACTGGGAAGGTGGGGTTGATAGGAATGGTAGTATACTGAGACAGGAGGTCATTTGTCTACAGCGAGCAAGTGATGATAGGAAGATGTCTAAAATAATAAGATTTCTTCGGTTATGGTTAGATTGATTAGGTAGATTTAGAAAGAGGGAAGGATTAGAAATTGGATAGATGAAAACGAATGAAAAACAAAACCCTTCTACTTTGACAATAAAACTATTTTCAGTGGTTTTATTTTAAACACAAATGATGCCCATGTTTTTTTTTTTTTTGTTTTTTGTTTGTTTGTTTGTTTGTTTTGCTTTTGTTTTCTTTTCTTTCTTTTTTTTCCTATTTTTTCTTTTTTTTTTTTTCTTCTTTTAATTGAACAACAATTTCGTTGAAGATCTTCGATTCACAAATCTATCACAAATCTATCAGTGTGAGTTGTAAAACTACCTCAAAAAGTGCATTGTATATGGTTCAAGGCTGCTTAGCTTTGGGCCTGTACCTGACCCCATCTAGGTTTTGACAAGATAAAGCAACAAGAATGAAACCAGGACCGACACCAACAGAAAGATGCCCTGAGAAAATTGAAATCTTTGATATCCCCCACACTCTCAGCACCCTTTTATGATTACCAGAACGCCAGGGAAATAGAGATAGGGAGCAGGCAGGGTGGGGGTGGGTTATGGGGATGCTGAGGGAGGGGAGAGATGTCTGTTTCCTGTGTCTTGCCTGTGATGATGAAGAGGTGTCAGGAAAATTGTTATGATTCCATCAGCCCTGGATGGATTGAGAGGGTAGGCTGGTGGAAGAGAGAAATGAGAGGAAATTGGAGAGATGATGAACTGGAGTGAAAGATTGCCCCATCTGAGAATATGGTCAGCAGTATTGCTTTTTTTGTTTTTGATTTTGTTTTGTTTTGTTTAGTTTTGTTTCTTTGTTTTTGCTTTTTTTTTTTTTTTTAAGAAATGGATGTCCTTGTGATTAATCTAAATTCTTAGCAGCACGAAAGGGGACGAAAAACGAGTCCGACTCGTGTGCCTTATGGCCTGCGCAAGCAGTGAAGAGCAGGGTACCACCCAGCTGCCCTGGTATAAAACATTGGAGAGATTGGTTGATCGTCCAGGTCCCTCCCCTTAAAGACCAATTAGCCCACTTGCCTTTCTGAAGCCTTGGTGAGAAAGTTGGGTGGCGCTGCACTGCGGCGACACGCTCTCAAAAGGAAGAGCTCCCCGAGTTTCGTGTGGTAAACCCACTGTGACAAGAGATACGAATTTAAATATGAATATGAATACGAATATGAATAAGAATATGAATATGAATATGAATATGAATATGAATATGAATATGAATATGAATATGAAAATGAAAATGAATACGAATATGAATATGAATATGAATATAAATATGAATGACTGAATGTGAATGTGAATGTGAATGTGAATATGAATATAAATATGAATATGAATATGACTGTGAATGTGATTATGAATATAAATATGAATGTGAATACGAATGTGAATATGAATATGGATAACAATATTATACCATTTTCGTCATTGCGTATGATGCATGTGATGCCAAAACCACCAACAAGTAAATAGATATCTACCCTTCTGGAGATTTGGGAGGGGTGCAGTTTTGGAAGAGGTAGAGCAACAAGAGAGACAAAAAAATGAACACAAGCCTTACAGAGCTGCCCTGACAGTAGTGAGGACTCTTATCATACATCTCTCATTTCCCAGTGACCATGCAGTTAGTTACAGAAAACCAATGAAGTCAAGATAGGCACGATAGGGTGGAGATGGAGAATGGAGAAATGCTGGGAGAGGAGTGTCTGTCAGCAGGGATGCCAATGATGATGAAGTGTGGAAATAATGACTATGATCTCATCAGTCATGTCTGGATCGGGAAGATAGGGTATGGTAGGATGGTTGGAGAGAAAAGAAGAGAAAACAGGAGAGATATGAACTGGAATGAGAAGGCCCCAAACTCTATAGAGAAATTTAAATCCAGCAATGTCTCTCTGTGTCTGTCTCTGTCTCTGATTATGTCTGTCTGTCTCTGTCTGTCTCTCTATGTCTGTTTGTCTTTGTCTCTGTCTCTGTCTTCTTCTGTCTGTCTGTCTGTCTCCCCCTCTCTCTCTCTGTCTCTCTGTCTGTCTCTGTATATCTGTCTCTGTCTGTCTGTTTGTCTGTGTCTGTGTCTGTTTGTCTGTCTGTCTGTCTCTCTCTCTCTCTCTCTTTCTCTCTGTCTCTCTGTCTCTTTCTCTGTCTGTCTGTCTGTCTGCCTGTCTGTTTATCTGTCTGTCTGTCTGCCTGTCTGTCTGTCTGTCTCTCTCTCTCTCTCTCTTGCTCTCTTTTTCTCTAGTCATCAATAGCGACAATGTTCAAAGTCCTTCGACACAGTACGAAAAATGTGAAAAGGTCGTATCGTTACCTAAGTCAGTTCATATGTACGAATAGTAAATAATCATCCTTGTCATGAAAAATGGGGGTTAGAAGGTACATTGTACACAGACTAAAGTCTGCCTGCCTGTAAATGTGTAGGGAGACATAAAACAAAGAGAGAAAAAATGAACATTGCTTGGTTAGAGCAGTCTTGACAACAGTAAGGTATCTTGTATCCCGTAGCCCCTGCCAACGTTAATTTTACTAGAAAAGCAATGGAACATAGATAGAGTGACTGAGAGTCGGTGTTGGGACATAATGAGAGTATACTGGTAAAGGATGTGGTCTGTCATGAAATGTCCTAACGATGATAAAAGGCTTCAGAGAACATCAGTATAACCTACGGAATCCGCCATGCTTGGATTGTAAGTCTAGGTTGGTCTGAGGAAGAAAGGACAGCATATTAGAGATTCAGTTTCAGTTTCAGTTTCAGTTTCTCAACATGACGTCTCCGCGCTCGGAATGAATTCCATATGCACTAACGTCACAAGTGCCATGTGTATGGTGACCGTGGCACAAGCCTTAAAGCCTGCACATAAACCCATGAGCTGGCCAGGTCCTGAGGCCCTACCTAGACTATGTTTTACCTAGTCTATATTTTATACTGGTATTGTATCTGCCTACCACTGGAATAATCTTGGTTACATGTAAATGACATGTGTACATGTATGTATGTATTGGTGCCGAGACCAGGATATTAGAGAGAGGAACCGGAATTTAAATAATCACTCCAGTCTGACGTCATTTTCAACAGCGACATTGTGAAAACCAAGGTAGGTCTATGGATGGGGGTGTGGGGGATAGAAAAGATGAACTGGAATGAAAAATTACCCAAGACGGAAAATAACAAGTCATTTTCAACTTTTTAACAAGTTCTATGAATACATTGCAACAATTTGTCAAAGACCTTCCCGGATCCCCTTTGGCTAAGTCAAACTTTTAACATCCGTAGTAAATAATCTTCTTGTTTTAGAAATGAGTATTTGGAAAAGTTCATGTTATGTGTCTGCAAGTCTACCAGCTGTAAATAGGTACCTTAGATTCTTCTGATTTTGAGAAGATAAAAGAACATGAGTTAAAAAATAGCACTGCCTTCTAAGCTACCATTATATTACAGTAATGTCTCTTACATCCTTCACTCTGGAACAACCCCGTAGTTACCAGAGAACAAATGAAATAGAGACAGGGATGGCTGTTTGGGTGTGGAATGTAGGGATGTTGGTGGAGGAGATTGTCTTCCAGCAGTCGTCCTAATGATGATCAAGAGGTGAAGAGAAACTCTTGTAATGTAAAGAACCCGTCATATATGGCTTTGGATGATACGTTGGTAGGAGGTAAAAAGAATAGGACATTAGACAGATGAACCGGAATGAAAAACAATCACTAGACTCTGACATTAAATTTGCTTGCAATATTGTTTTGAACATAAACGTCTATATAAAGGTGTTTTCAGCACATTTTCTTTTTCGAAATGTTGATGTTGTTTACGTCCCTTAATGTCAATAACAAATGCTTCCCCTTTCATGTTAAAGGAATATTTAGGTATTTAGATTGTTTTTTTTTGTTGTTGTTTTTTTTTTTAGTATAGTGCCTTTTTCATTCAGAGTGTTGATATTGTGTAAGTAAATCTCTTGATGTCAATATACAGGGGGGTGCAAAAGTAGGTATACAGTAAGTATCACATCATTATTATAATGCTTAATTCTGCTCTCGATTAGAGGAGTGTGTGAATACCGACGGCAAGCAGTTTGAGTATCTGAGGGATTAAGGCTGTGCTTGTTATTACATGTATATGCAATATTCATTTGTTTGTATAATAAATGCAATGAGTATTGTACGTGTTTTCTTTTTTCATAACTGTATACCTACTTTTGCATCCCCCTGTATATGCTTTCCCTTTTGCACTAAAGGAATATTTAAAAAGAAAACTTTGGGATTCGAACCTCCACGTTCTAAACATCTCACTTTTGGCTTCTTAAGATGTGTGTTGAATCCTTTGTGTCACACTGCCTTCTACAAATCTACTCAGTTATAAATGAGTAATAACATTGTTCAAAGGTGGGTAAGGTAAAGAAGGGTTAACAACATCCTCAAAAATCTGCCCTGACAGTTAGAAAGTCTCTTGCATCCATCACTCCCTAACGACCTTCCGGTTACCAGAAATCCAAGGAAACAAAGAGAAACACAAGAGATATGACTGTGGAATGAAAGGTCACCAATGGAAGAGTAGTGCCAGTGATGATAAAAATGTGGTGGAATAAAATCACTAAGATCTGAGGAATCTCCTTATCTGGCAAGAGTAGGTCTATGGGTGGGGGTGTGGGGGATGGAAAAGATAAACCGGAAGGAAAAATTACCCAAGCAGGAATATGTGGGGAGATAGAAAATATGAATTAGAATAAAAAATTACCCAAGTCAAAAAATAGTTTAATTCTGTTGTGTTTAAATGGATGGTCATACTCAAAGTTCTTGGAGCATAATACTAAATGGATTAAATATCATCCCCTTTGCCCAAGCAAATCTGTCAGTACCTGAATTATAACTATTTGAATAACACATCGCAGGTCATGTCAAGTCCACCCAGTCGTGACTGGATATCTGACCCTCTTTAAGTTAAGAAAAATAAAGCAACAGAGAAGAAGAACAAGCATAGCCTTCACAAACGTGTTCTGAGAATAGCAAACTCTCTCCAGCCCCTCACTGTCTAATGACGTCATAGTTAACAGAAAACCAGTGACATGGAAGTATGGATGGAAACGTGGGGTGGAAATGGGCAGATAATAAGAAAGGAGCTGACATTCTAGTGATGACAAAGAGGTGTCAGAAAAATCGATATGATCTAAAGATTCAGTCATAGCGTGAATGAGAATTGGTTGGTGAAGAGGGAGATAAAGGAAACTGGACAGAAGAATTGGAAGGAAAAGAAATTTAGCTCAGTATTACAGCATGCTCAGTTGTGTAAAGTATGTGTATGGTTCTATCCGAAGTTGTTAGAGAACAACGGTTTTGTCAAAGATTTTTGGTGATGCATAAGTAAATTCATCGCTGGTAGTTCTAAACAATTAGCTTCAGTTTCAGTTTCAGTACATCTGCCGTCTGGTGAGATGGCCGTTCCCAGCTATTTAAATGTATCAACCTGTCTCAGTGTCGTGCCATTTGCTGTTATTTTGCATGACAGGATTTCTGTTTTTGTTTGTTGATTTGTTTTTTTTTTGGTTTTTTTAAACTGATTACGATAACTTCAGTCTTCTTACTATTTAGCTTCATCTCTTTTTTTTTGTTGCTTTGTATATATGTCATCTGTATTCATGAATTATGAATCTACTTGCATGAGTGGCTGTGTTTCTGCACAGTAGTTGGTGCGGTGTTTGCACGTGGGAGCACTGACAACTGCAGTTGTGTGGTTTGAGCCCATGGAAAATTGATGAGAATGCTGGCTTCCCCGCTGATTACAGCACAGGTGACTGACCCATCAGTCAACATATACATATATCCATGCCTCTTGAGAATAACGTTCTACCATTATGAGCAACGCCAGATCCCAGCGTAATGTGTCAGGTTGTACTTTGGCTGATGAGACATGAGGGACATTATTGCAACTTTCAGTGACATGGGAGACATTAGTGCAAATGATAATGACACTGGAGGACATAAGAGCAAATTTCAATGACACGGGGGACATTAGTGCAAATGTCAATGACATGGGGGACATTAGTGCAAATTTCAATGACACGGGGGACATTAGTGCAAATTTCAGTGACATGGGGGACATTAGTGCAAATTTCAATGACATAGCGGACATTAGTGCAAATGCCAATTACATGGGGGACATTAGTGCAAGTTTCAGTGACATAGGGGACATTAGTGCAAATGTCAATGACATGGGGGACATTAGTGCAAGTTTCAGTGACATAGGGACATTAGTGCAAGTTTCAGTGACATGGGGGACATTAGTGCAAATGTCAATGACATAGGGGACATTATTGCAAGTTTCAGTGACATAGGGGACATTAGTGCAAATGTCAATGACATAGGGGACATTATTGCAAGTTTCAGAGACATAGGGGACATTAGTGCAAATGTCAATGACATAGGGGACATTAGTGCAAATTTCAGTGGCATGGGGGACACTAGTGCAAATGTCAATGACATAGGGGACATTAGTGCAAATGCCAATGACATGGGGGACATTAGTGCAGATGTCAATGATATGGGGGACATTAGTGCAAATGTCAATGGCATGGGGGACATTAGTGCAAATGTCAATGACATAGGGGACATTAGTGCAAATGTCAATGACATGGGGGACATTAGTGCAAATGTCAATGACAGGGGACATTAGTGCAAATGTCAATGACATGGGGGACATTAGTGTAAATGTCAATGACATGGGGGACATTAGTGCAAATGCCAATGACATAGGGGACATTAGTGCAAATGTCAATGACATGGGGGACATTAGTGTAAATGTCAATGACATGGGGGACATTAGTGCAAATGCCAATGACATAGGGGACATTAGTGCAGATGTCAATGACATAGGGGACATTAGTGCAAATGTCAATGACATAGGGGACATTAGTGCAAATGTCAATGACATGGGGGACATTAGTGCAGATGTCAATGACATAGGGGACATTAGTGCAAATGCCAATGACATAGGGGACATTAGTGCAGATGTCAATGACATAGGGGACATTAGTGCAAATGTCAATGACATAGGGGACATTAGTGCAAATGTCAATGACATAGGGGACATTAGTGCAGATGTCAATGACACAGGGGACATTAGTGCAAATGTCAATGACGTAGGGGACATTAGTGCAGATGTCAATAACATAGGGGACATTAGTGCAAATGTCAATGACATAGGGGACATTAGTGCAGATGTCAATAACATAGGGGACATTAGTGCAAATGTCAATGACATAGGGGACATTAGTGCAGATGTCAATGACATGGGGGA
Source organism: Monoplex corrugatus (assembly GCA_030674185.1). Classification (NCBI taxonomy): domain Eukaryota; kingdom Metazoa; phylum Mollusca; class Gastropoda; order Littorinimorpha; family Ranellidae; genus Monoplex; species Monoplex corrugatus. The sequence continues at coordinate 6,344,814 of JAPXFY010000013.1, read as the reverse complement.
CATTAGTGCAAGTTTCAGTGACATAGGGGACATTAGTGCAAATGTCAATGACATAGGGGACATTAGTGCAAGTTCAGTGACATGGGAATTTTAGTGCAAGTTTCATGACATAGGGGACATTAGTGGAAATTTTTCATTGACATAGGGGTATTAGTGCAAACTTTCAGTGACATAGGGGACATAAGTGCAATTTCAACGACATGGAGGACATTAGTGCGCATTTCAGTGAGATGGGGGAGATTAGTGCAAATTTCAATGTCTTTTTTTTTAAGGTGTCCACTATTTTGGCACTTGCAAAGAGATTGCTGACGTTGCTGTACATGTTGTTGCCTTTTGCTTTCGCGGGGCCAAATCCTCTCCGTTTCAGGATAGTTAACAAGTGACTGATGACTGGATCGAATAGGTCATGGCAACCCATGGACAGCCCCCCTTTGCTTGATGAAATGACTCTCGACTGGCGTTGGTGCTCGGATCCCATCCACACCCTCATTGTGTTTCTTGTTAACTTTAGGATGTGTTTCCTAAGTGTCTCAGCTGCATGTAGATTTGCTCCGAAAGGCACACGTTTAAGGATATTTGTTTCGTTCTTATTATGTTTTGCACGGGAAGGGAATTTCAGAATGGCTTGAAAAAAGTTATGATAACAGCTAGAAAGTTAAAAGTTGACTTTCCTCTCCCGCTATTATTTCAAGTAGCAAATCTGACGAGTTGTACAGGACAAAACGATCTCATGTTGGATTGGAAACCTGCTGCAGCTTCCCTATGGAGAACTTGCAAAATGGCAGAACACTTGAGAGGGTCACTAAGATATTTCTTACCTCCCTTTGACGTGTTTGGTTTTGTTGAAGTATCTGTCTTAAATGGTCTTCTCTTTTTGGTTTGTTTGACAGTTAATTCCAGAAAAGAATTATGTCTCAAAGGTCTGTTTTGTTTGTTTGTTTGTATGTTTGTTTGTTGTGTTGTGTGTGTGTGTGTGTGTGTGTGTGTGTGTGTGTGTGTGTGTGTGTGTGTGTGTGTGTGTGTGTGTTTGGTTGGTTGGTTGATTGGCTGAGTTTCTTTTTGACCAAAATTGATAATCATTCATTCTGAATTTGTAGGGCTGAAAACAATAAAAACAACAATACCAACAACAACAACTACAACCACGACGACATCAGCAACAACATCAACAATAATGATAAGGACGAAAATAACCATAATGACGTTTAAGATGATACTAACGATGATGGTGATGATGACAATAATAATAGCATCAGTCATCTCTAAGCCTGTGAATAGGTGGCTGTGATGATAACAATAGCGAGGATGAAGATGATAACGATACTAATAACATATGCCCACTTATGCCCCATCTAATCCTTGCACATGTGAAAAAATGGCCTATCGTGTTAAAGGTTCGGGTGAAAACATAAAGCAACAAGTAAAAACAAACGAGCACTTCCCTCGGGAGTACTGTCTCCTAAACCCTTCACTCCCACTCACTTAAGAATTACCACAACACGAATGAAAAGAGACAGGGGGAAAGGCAGGATAGGGACAGAATGGGAGACTGACAGAGGGACGAAGTCATCCATCGTAGCTGACCTTGTGTTGATGAAGAGGTTTTGGGAAAAAAATCATCATAATCTTATGAACCAGCCGTGTGTACTGGTAGGCAGGGAGGGAGGGTGGGAAGGAAATGCTGAGAGGAATAACTAGAATAAAAAAAAATCACCCTGGCTGATAACACTTTCTTCAGTGTCATTCTTTACATAAATGGGTGGTATTGTTCATAAGGAAGATAAGGAAAAGACAGGCAACATTTAAAGCATTTATGAGGAAAGGGGAATTACACCTGGTCACAACAGGAAAGCTGGAGGGAAAGAGAGCACCAGGTAGACCCAGGGAAAATATTGGACGGACTTGCAGAGTGGCTGAGGACAGAGAGAGTGGAAGCTGTGCTTGCGGCAACAAGGACAGATGCATATGGGGGTCATGATCGCCAACGCCATGTGGCAAGACACTTGATGATGAATGATAATTGTTCAAATATGACAGCACAATGCGAGACTTGTTCAGGATTTTGACGTTGTGAAAATGAATTGTTTCTATGGAATATTCCATAGTCCCTCTATTTGTTTTATAAAATGAAGATTTAAAAGGCACTCTGCATGCAGCCTAATGTCTACTCAGTTTCAGTTCAGTTTCTAAGATGACGTCTCCTCGCTCAGAATGAATTCCATCTGCACTAATGTCACAGGTGCCACGTGTATAGTGATCATGGCAGAAGCCTTAAGCCTTCACATAAATCCGTTTGCTGGCCAGGTACCTAGCCTATGTTTTACCTAGCCTACTCACTTGTGAAACGGTATCTAAATCTCTTCAAAGTTATGTAAGTTAAAACAAGGAACACTGTCCCTCACAATGATCCATTTAGATTAGCGTTGTCTCTTTCACCACTATCTCCCCAGTGGTTTACTTTAATAGAAAACCAGCGGAACAGACTGGGAAGTGGGGTTGGTAAATTGGTGGTATCCTGAGACAGGAGGTCATTTGTCTACAGCGGCAAGTGATGATAGGAAGATGTCTAAAAAATAAGATCTCTTCGGCTATGATTACATGTTTAGGTAGATTTCAGAAAGAGGAAGGTTAGAAATTGGATGATGAAAACGAATGAAAAAAAACTTACTACTTTGACAATAAAATCATTTTCAGTGGTTTTATTCAAACAAAAATGATGCCTTTATTGTTTATTTTTAATTTCTTTTTTTTTTCTCTTTTGGTTTTTATTTTTGTTTTTGAACTGAACAACAATTTCGTTGAAGATCTTCAGTTCAAAAATCTCTCAGTATAGTTGTAAAACTACTTTCAAAAAGTGCATTGTATATGGTTCAAGGCTGCTCAGCTTTGAACCTGTACCTGACCCATGTAGTTTTGTTTTACAAGATAAAGCAACAAGAATGAAACCAGGACCTACACAACAAAAAGGTGCCCTGAGAAAATTGAAATCTTTGATATCCCCCACACTCTCAGCACCCTTTTATGATTACCAGAACGCCAGGGAAATAGAGATAGGGAGCAGGCAGGGTGGGGGTGGGTTATGGGGATGCTGAGGGAGGGGAGAGGTGTCTGTTTCCTGTGTCTTGCCTGTGATGATGAAGAGGTGTCAGGAAAATTGCTATGATTCATCAGCCTGGATGGATTGAGAGGGTAGGCTGGTGGAAGAGAGAAATGAGAGGAAATTGGAGAGATGATGAACTGGAGTGAAAGATTGCCCCATCTGAGAATATGGTCAGCAGTATTGCTTTTTTGTTTGTTGTGTTTTTGTTTTGTTTGTTGTTTTGTTTTGTTTTGTTTTCTTTGGTGTTTTTTTTTTTTTGTTTTTTTTTTTTAAGAAATGGATGTCCTTGTGATTAATCTAAATTCTTAGCAGCACGAAAGGGAACGAAAAACGAGTCCAACTCGTGTGCCTTATGCCTGCGCAAGCAGTGAAGAGCAGGGTACCACCCAGCTGCCCTGGTATAAAACATTGGAGAGATTGCTTGATCTTCCAGGTCCCTCCCCTTAAAGACCAATTAGCCCACTTGCCTTTCTGAAGCCTTGGTGAGAAAGTTGGGTGGCGCTGCACTGCGGCGACACGCTCTCAAAAGGAAGAGCTCCCCGAGTTTCGTGTGGTAAACCCACTGTGACAAGAGATACGAATTTAAATATGAATATGAATACGAATATGAATAAGAATATGAATATGAATATGAATATGAATATGAATATGAATATGAATATGAATATGAATGAATATGAAATATGAATAGAAAATGAAAATGAATACGAATACGAATACGAATACGAATATGAATATGAATATAAATATGAATGACTGTGAATGTGAATGTGAATTGAATAGAATATGAATATGACTGTGAATGTGATTATGAATATGATATGAATATGAATATGAATATGAATATGTGAATGTGAATGTGAATATGAATATGGAATCCATTTTCGTCATTGCTTATGATGCATGTGATGTCAAAACCACCAACAAGTAAATAGATATCTACCCTTCTGGAGATTTGGAAGGGGTGTAGTTTTGGGAGAGGTAGAGCAACAAGAGAGAAAAAGAAATGAACACAAGCCCTACAGAGCTGCCCTGACAGTAGTGAGGCCTCTTATCATACATCTCTCATTTCCCAGTGACCATGCAGTTAGTTACAGAAAACCAATGAAGTCAAGATAGGCACGATAGGGTGGAGATGGAGAATGGGGAAATGTTGGGAGAGGAGTGTCTGTCAGCAGCGATGCCAGTGATGATGAAGTGTGGAAATAATGACCATGATCTCATCAGTCATGTCTGGAACGGGAAGATGGGTATGGTAGGATGGTTGGAGAGAAAAGAAGAGAAAGCAGGAGATATGAACTGGAATGAGAAGGCCCCAAACTCTATACAGAAATTTAATTTCAGCAATGTCCCTCTGCCTCTGTGTCTGTCTCTGTGTCTGTCTCTGCCTCTGCCTCTGTCTGTATGTCTGTCTGTCTGGTTTTCCCCTCTTCTTCTTCTCTCGTCTCTCTTCTCTCGTTCTCTCTATCTCTCTCTTTTCCCCCCTCTCTCTTTCTTCTCTCTAACTTTGTCTCACTCTCTCTGTCTCTGTCTCTGTCTCAACCTCTGTCTTTCTGTCTCTTTGTCTCTCTCTCTGTCTCTCCTTCTCTCCTTCTCTCTCTCTCTCTCTCTCTCTCTCTCTCTCTCTCTCTCTCTCTTTTGTCTGTCTGTCGGCCGGTCTGTCTGTATGTTTGTGTCTCTATCTCTATCTCTGTCTGTCTGTCTGTCTTCTGTCTGTCTTCTGTCTCTCTCTCTCTATCTCTCTCTCTCTCTCTCTCTCTCTCTCTCTCTCTTCTCTGTCTCTCTCTCTTTAAGTAATGAACAACGCTAGTGTTCAAAGTCCTTTGACACAGTACGAAAAATGTGAAAAGGTCGTATCGTTAAGTCAGTTTCTATGTACCAATAGAAAATAGTCATCCTTGTCCTGAAAAATGGGGGTTAGAAGGTATATTGTCCACAGACTTAAAGTCTGCCTACCTGTAAATGTGTAGGGAGACGTAAAGCAAAGGGAGAGACAAATGAGCATTGCTTGGTTAGAGCAGTCTTGACAATAGTAAGGTATCTTATATCCCATAGTATCTGCCAACGTTAATTTTACTAGAAAAGCAATGTAACATAGATAGAGTGACTGAGACTCGGTGTCGGGACATAATGAGAGTATACTGGTAAAGGATGTGGTCTGTCATGAAATGTCTTAATGATGATAAAATGCTTCAGAGAACATCAGATAACCTACGGAATCCGCCATGCTTGGATTGTAAGTCTAGGTTGGTCTGAGGAAGAAAGGACAACATATTAGAGATTCAGTTCAGTTTCAGTTTGTTTCAGTTTCAGTTTCAGTTTCTCAAGATGACGTCTCCACGCTCGGAACGAATGCCATATGCACTAACGTCACAGGTGCCACGTGTATGGTGACTGTGGCACATGCCTTAAGCCTGCACATAAACCCATGAACTGGCCAGGTCCTGAGGCCCTACCTAGACTATGTTTTACCTAGTCTATATTAGTATTGTATCAGCCTACCACTGGAATAATCTTGGTTACATGTAAATGACATATGTGTGTGTGTGTGTATTGGTGCCGAGACCAGGATATTAGAGAGAGGAACCGGAATTTAAATAATCACTCCAGTCTGACGTCATTTTCAACAACGACATTTTGAAAACCAAGGTAGATCTATGGATGGGGGTGTGTGTGGGGGGGGGGGGGGGGTAGAAAAGATGAACTGGAATGAAAAATTACCCAAGGCGGAAAATAACAAGTCATTTTCAACTTAACAAGTTCTATGAATATAATGCAAAGACCTTCGCGGATCCCCTTTGGCTAAGTCAAACTTTTAACATCCGTAGTAAATAATCTTCTTGTTTTAGAAATGAATATTTGAAAAGTTCATTTTATGTGTCTGCAAGTCTACCAGGTGTGAATGGTACCTTAGATTCTTCTGATTTTGAAAAGATAAAAGTACGTGAGGGAAAAATAGCACTGCCTCCTAAGCTACCATTATATTACAGTAATGTCTCTTACATCCCTCAGTCTGGAACAACCCCCGTAGTTACCAGAGAACAAATGAAAAGGAGACAGGGATGGCTGTTTGGGTGTGGAATGTAGGGATGCTGGTGGAGGAGGTTGTCTTCCAGCAGTCGTCCTAATGATGATCAAGAGGTGAAGAGAAACTCTTGTAATGTAAAGAACCCGTCATATATGGCTTTGGGTGATACGTGGTAGGAGGGAAAAAGAATAGGACATTAGAGAGATGAACCGGAATGAAAAACAATCACTAGAACTCTGACATTAAATTTGTTTGCGATATTGTTTTGAACATAAAACGCTATATAAAAGTGTTTTCAGCACATTTTCTTTTTCGAAATGTTGATGTTGTTTACGTCCTTAATGTCAATAACAAATCCTTCCCCTTTCATGATAAAGGAATATTTAGATTGTTTTTTTAGCATAGTGCATTTTTCATTCAGAGTGTTGATATTGTGTAAGTAAATCTCTTAATGTCAATATATATGCTTTCCCTTTCGCACCAAAGGAATATTTAAAAAGAAAACTTTGGGATTCGAACCTCCACGTTCTAAACATCTCACTTTTGGCTTCTTAAGATGTGTGTTGAATCCTTTGTGTCACACTGCTTCTACACATCTACTTAGTTATAAATGAGTTAATAACATTGTTCAAAGGTGGGTAAGTTAAAGTAAACAAGAGAGTAGGGTTAACAACATCCTCAAAAATCTGCCCTGACAGTTATGAAATCTCTTGCATCCATCACTCCCTAGCGACCTTCCGGTTACCAGAAATCCAAGGGAACAAAGAGAAACACAAGAGATATGACTGTGGAATGGAAGGTCACCGGAGGAAAAGTAGTGCCAGTGATGATAAAAATGTGGTGGAATAAAATCACTAAGATCTGAGGAATCTCCTTGTCTGGCAAGAATAGGTCTATGGATGGGGGTGTGGGGGATAGAAAAGATGAACTGGAATGAAACATAACCCAAGCCGGAAAATAAATGGCGGAGGGGGGGGGGGGGGGGTTGACAAAATGAACTGGAATAAAAAAAAAATTACCCAAGTCGAAAAATGTGGGGAGATAGAAAAGATGAACTAGAATGAAAAATTACCCAAGTCGAAAAATAGTATAATTCTGTTGTGTTTAAATGGATGGTCATACTCTAAGTTCTTGGAGCATAATACTAAATGGATTAAATATCATCCCCTTTGCCCAAGCAAATATGCCAGTACCAGCATTAAAACTATTTAAATAACACATTACAGGTCACGTCAAGTTCACCCAGTCGTGACTGGATATCTGAACCTCTTTAAGTTAAGAAAAATAAAGCAACAGAGAAGAAGAACTAGCATAGCCTTCACAAACGTGTCCTGAGAATAGCAAACTCTCTCCAGCCCCTCACTGTCTAATGACGTCATAGTTAACAGAAAACCAGTGACATGGAAGTATGGATGGAAACGTGGGGTGGAAATGGGCAGATAATAAGAAAGGAGCTGACATTCTAGTGATGACAAAGAGGTGTCAGAAAAATCGATATGATCTAAAGATTCAGTCATAGCGTGAATGAGAGTTGGTTGTGGAGAGGGAGATAAAGGGAACTGGACAGAAGAATTGGAAGGAAAAGAAATTTACTCAGTATTACAGCATGCTCCGTTTGCTATTTTTAAAGTATGTCTATGTTCTATCCGCAGTTGTTAGAGAACAACGGTTTTGTCAAATATTTTGGTGATGCATAAGTAAATTCATCGCTGTTGTTCTAAACAATTAGCTTCAGTTTCAGTTTCTTTCTCATGACGACGTCTCCGCGCACGGAACGAATTTCATGTGCGTTAACACTACAGGTGCTACGTGTATGGTGATTTTGGCACAAAACCTTAAGTCTGACATAAACGCATGAGCTGACCAGGTCCTGAAATCCTACGTAACGTATATTTTACCTAGTCTATAATTATTTGTATACTAGTATCATTGTGTCAGTCATTGGAACAGTCTTGGTTACATCTACGTGACATGTGTATTTGTGTATCTTATATTCAGTCAACGACAGTGAATAGCTTCTTGACCATACTTCAAATTAGATAGAAGTAAAACAACCAGAGAACACAGTAAGCAGTGCCCTCTCAAATGTGTCCTGAAAGTAGTGATCTTTCTAATAGCCCTCATCCACACGTAGGACTTCATGCTTACCAGGACCCCAATGAAATGATGAAAAGAAGGATCAGGCATGTTGTAGACTGGGGGAATGCTGTGGTACGAGGGTCTGTCAGCAGTGATGCTGAAGAGGCATTAGGGAAATTATTGTGATGTAAGAAATCAGCCACGTGTTGATTGAGAGAGTGAGTTGTTAGGAAGGGTTGTAGAATGGCAAAATGGTCAGTTGCACTCAACTCCAAAGAAAGAGACGGACTGAAGTATAGCTTCTGAGACATTTTTGTCTCTGCAACGATCTTCACAAACACAACGGTACCAACATTCACCAAAGGCACATAGCTTTTAGTTCCTGGTACTAAAAATAACAAATGAT
>JAPXFY010000013.1:6328701-6331201 GCA_030674185.1 Monoplex corrugatus | reverse complement strand
GCAGAGCACATGATGAATGATGATGATCATTCTGCTGGTGTCAGCTTAGTGTTTCATGCGCCTTCCACCATTCAACAACCCCGTCTTCAATTCAAGATCTTACAAGCGCCTAAGGGGCTTTGCAAGCTCAGGGAGTCTGCCTGGTAGTTGCTGGCAGATTCGGGTGGAGCGCATCTGGAATTGTCTGAGTGCGATGAATCTCTCTTGAACAAACTCCAAACGTTAAGTTCTTGTGTGTGTGTGTGTGTGTGTGTGGTGCGTGCGTGCGTGCGTGGTGTGTGTGTGTGTGTGTGTGTGTGTTGTGTGTGTGTGTGTGTGTGTGTGTGTGTGTGTGTGTGGTGTGTTTGTGCTTCTGAGAGAAAGAGACTCTGTCTCTGTCTCCCTGTCTCTGTCTCTCTGTCCTCTCTTGTCTCTGTTTATCTGTCTGTCTCTCTCTCTCTCTCTCTCTCTCTCTCTCTCTCTCCACACACACACACACACACACACACACACACCACACACATACATACACACACGCGAGCGCATACACATACACGTATAGTCAAACAGAAGTGAGTTATTGAATGAACGGTGAAGCGTGTGTGTGTGTGTGTGTGTGTGTGTGTGTGTGTGTGTGTGTGTGTGTGTGTGTGTGTGTGTGTGTGTGTGTGTTGTGTGTGTGTGTGTGTGTGTGTGTGTGTGTTTCTTTGGCGTATAGCCATTTGTTTTTTCTTCCCAAGACAGAGAAATCCTAAAACCATTTCAACCGGTAGGATTCAAACCTGACCAGAGAAGTGCTTTTGTCCTCCATCCATTAGCCTTTGAATGGTTATCTGGGCACGAGACATTTGGATTAGAGAACAAATGAAAGGGAGAAGAGTGGCAGAATGGTTCAGACGTTCGCCTGCCAATAACTTAACTCGTGGCCCTCATAGAGGCCTTGACTTTTCTCCTCAGTTTGACTGAAAAATCGAAATGAACGTCTTGTCCTTTGGAAGGGGACGAAAAACGAGTCGGACCCGTGTGTCTTCTGGCTGCGCATGCTAAAGATCCCAGGGCAGATGAATAGTATGAAGAGCAGGGCATTTTCCGGCTGCCCTGGTATAAAACATTGGAGAGATAGGTTGATTTCCCAGGTCCCACCCCTTGAAAACCAATTAGCCTTCTTGCCTTTCGGAAGTCTTGGTTAAAAAGATGTGAAAATGGATGTAAATTTGAATCAAGGGAGAGGGGATGGGCGCAGTCCTCGTGGTGCTGGCCCCGGGAAAAGTTGACGTCTCTGCCACCTCACTCCCCAATGAACCCAGGGTTATGGAACTATCTAGGTAGAAGCTCAGGACCTGGTCATCACATGGGTTTATGTGCAGGCTTAAAGGTTTGTGCTGTGATCATTCTGGATCTTCTCCATCACATGGCGTCTGTGACGTTATGGAATTCATTCCGAGTGCGGAGACGTCATCATGAGAAAATGAAACTGAAACTGAAACAGATATCAAATTAGGATTATGTATCCATCCAATGCACTTAACTCTGTTGTGACTGCACTTGCCACAGCTGAGCTCTCCTGGCACTTAACTCTGTTGTGACTGCACTTGCCACAGCTGAGCTCTCCTGCTGGCCTAGGGCTGCCACAGTGAAATCACTGAGAATCGGGTGCAAGTGAACTTATCCATCGATTTTAGACAAAGAAACTGGCAAAACGTAGCTGAAGCGTTCAACGGAAGTTCCCTCCACAAGGGAAGCAACTGCCAACTACTAAATCATTAGCATAACGAAAGTAGAGGGAGTTATATACCCTAGACCGTCTGTTTCTGTGATTGAAGTAGCCCATCCTCAGTGACAGCTCAGCTGTTACTTCGATCGAAGTAGCCCGTTGTCAAAGAGTTAAAGGATCCTCCTACAAAAAAAAATCTACCTTTATAGAGACACAACAACAACAATAACACTGCATATAGGAAAAAGGAAAATCATGTGGCTCTTTACTCTGACGATGTTCTTTCCCCCGGAAAGGTCAACTTACATTTTTGCGTGGAAAAAAAATCGTTCTGAACCAGGAAAAGAAATCGTTTTGAACCAGGAAAAATGACAGATCCAATTTAATCGGACCCAACCTAATCCAGTTTCTTGGTTTTTAATGGATTTTGTGTACCAGTTAACCACGATGATCGCTGCGATTGCAAAATAAATGTTCATTTTGTTTATCTGTGCCCGTGCAATGAATTTTATTTCCCCTTGGGTTTCTCTTTTCTGTTTCTTTTGTTTTTGTTTTTGTTCTCCTATTGTGTTTATTCCGTTTGTTTTCTTTTCTTTTTTGTTTTTGTTTTCTTTGTGCTGGTCAGTTTTTCTTTTCTTTTGTTTTTGTTAACGTTAATTTGTTTTGTTTTGAATCTTATTCTATTCTGTTTTATCTCTCTCTCTCTCTTTGTTGTTTAGTTTTCAACTTGTTTTGTTTCATTTCGTTTCATTACCATGGCTTTCTTTTTATTCGGTTTTGTCTACTTTGTGTGTGTGAGTGTGCTTG
>JAPXFY010000013.1:6318701-6321201 GCA_030674185.1 Monoplex corrugatus | reverse complement strand
GCAGTCTTTGCCATTGATTTGTATTCGCGATGCGTGAGTGTTAGACATTGGGCTAGTGAACCAGACTAATCTGAGGGTTGGAGAAATATAGATTTTGGGGAAGGGGAAAATATGACAGACAGATAGAAATATAAAAACAGAAAAAAAGAGTAGAAAGAGTAGATGAGAAAGAGGGAAGGAGGGAGAGAGAAAAAAAAGAAAGAAAGAAAGGGGAAGTGAAAGAGAGAGAGAGGGAGAAAGAGAGATAGAGGGAGAAAGAGAGAGAAAATACAGAGGCAGAGATAATATGAGGACAAAGAAGAAGAAGAAGAAGAAGAAGAAGAAGAAGAAGAAGAAGAAGAAGAAGAAGAAGAAGAAGAAGAAGAAGAAGAAGAAGAAGAAGAAGAAGAAGAAGAAGAAGAAGAAGAAGAAGAAAGAAGAAAGAAAGAAGAGAAGAAGAAGAAGAAGAAGAAGAAGAAGAAGAAGAAGAAGAAGAAGAAGAAAAGAAGAAGAGAAGAAGAAGAAGAAGAAAGAAAAGAAGAAGAAGAAGAAGAAGAAGAAGAAGAAGAAGAAGAAGAAGAAGAAGAAGAAGAAGAAGAAGAAGAAGAAGAAGAAGAAGAAGAAGAAGAAGAAGAAGAAGAAGAAGAAATAAAAAAAGAAGAGAGAAGAAGAAAAAAAAAGAAGAAGAAGAAGAAGGAGAAGAAAAGAAGAAGAGAAAACGAAATTCTTCAAACTTCGAAACACTTTGTTACGCAAGAATAATGACGTTAGGTCCCAACTGACCTGTCTGATAGCAACAGAGAGAGAGAAAGAGTGAGTGAGAGAGAGACAGAGACAGAGATAGAGACAGAGACAGAGAGACAGGCAGATGGACAGACAGTCAGACAGATAGACAATCAGAGATAGAGAGTCAGAGAGAGGTACAGGACAATATATTCAGTTAAAAGTCCAGGGCTCTTTTTGAATGCGAACAACAGATTTTTTTTTTACATAAAATATGGAACACGAATTAAGAGAGAGAGAGATAGAGAGAGAGAGAGGAGAGAGAGAGAGAGAGAGAGAGAGAGACAGACAGACAGACGAGACAGAGACAGACAGACAGACAGACAGACACACAGAGGACACAGAGAGTTGGGGAAGATAGTAAGTGTAAAACAAAACAATCTTTTTCAGAGGTCAGCATGACCTGTTCAGTTTCTGATGCATGCATATGAGGTGTCGGAAAGTTGACAACTTGACAAAAATCAGCAGTCTTTGCCATTGATTTGTGTTTGCGATGCTGTGAGTGTTAGACATTGGGCGAGTGACCACAATAATCTGAGGGTTGGAAAATATAGATTTTGTGTGAGGGAAAATATATAGCAGACAGATAGAGAGAGGAAGACAAAAAAGTGAGAAAGGGTAGATAAGAAAGAGGGGAGGAGGGAACGAAGAAAAGAAGTAAAGAAAGAAAGACAACAAAGAAAGAGAGAGACGGATAGAGAGAGAGAGAGACAGAAAGAGAGAGAAAAAGAGAGAGAGACAGAAACAGATAAAGAGAGAGAGAGAGAATATGAGGAGAGAATGAAGAAAAAGAAGAAAAAAAAGAAGAAGAACAAGAGCAAAAGAGCAAGAAAACAAGAAAAGGAGAAGACGAACAAGGCCAAGGGAAAAAGACATTCTTCAAACTTCAAAACACTTAATTACGCAAGAATAATAACGTTTGGTCCCACTTGACCTGTCTCATAGCAACAAAGAGAGAAAGAGAGAGAGAGGAGGGGGGGGGGGTGAACTCAGAATTTAAAGTACAGAGAGAGCTGGGTTGTTTGTGAGAGAGGGAGTATTTGTGTCTGAAAGAGAGGTTGTATGTGGATGAGAGAGGGATAGAGAGGGGAGAGAGGGGGAAGGGGGGAAGGAGAGAGAGAGAGAGAGAGAGAGAGAGAGAGAGAGAGAGAGAGAGAGAGAGAGAGGTGGGGAAGGGAGTGTGTGTAACAGACAAAAGAAAAAAATATTTTTCAGAGCTCAACATGCCCTGTTGTTTCTGATGCATGCATACGAGGTGTCAGAAATTTGACATCTTGACATAAATCAGCAGTCTTTGCCATTGATTTGTCTTCGCGATGCGTGAGTGTTTGGCATTGGGCGAGTGATCAGACAAATCTGAGGGTTGGAAAAAAAAAAAAAATTGGGGCGAGGGAAAATATACGGCAGACGGAGACAAAAGGACAGTAAGAAAAGAGAGAAAGAGTAGATGACAAAGAGGGGAGGAGAGAGAGAGAGAGAGAGAGAGAGAGAGAGAGAGAGAGAGAGAGAGAGAGGGGGAGACAGACAGACAGACAGACAGAGGGAGAGAGAGACTGAATATGAGGAGAAGGAGGAGGAAGAGGAGGAGAAAAGAAGAAAAGAAGAAGAAAGAAGAAGAAGAAGAAGAAGAAGAAGAAGAAGAAGAAGAAGAAGAAGAAGAAGAAGAAGAAGAAGAAGAAGAAGAAGAAGAAGAAGAAGAAGAACAAGAAAGAAGAAGAACAAGAAGAAGAACAAGAAC
>JAPXFY010000013.1:6286201-6291201 GCA_030674185.1 Monoplex corrugatus | reverse complement strand
AATAATTATCCACGACACAGTTATATCCACCATCACCAAAAGAAAAATATAGTTCCTTCAGCAGCACTGCCCAGCTGGTTCACTCCCATCCACACCTGTTGAACGAACCCGTTCCTTGGCAGAACCCTGCCCCTAGCCGAATCTACCGGCTTCACACAGTACCAAATGTACTAACCAATTAAACCAAATGCGGCCTATCCCCACGCTGGCTGTGGCGAGACTCCCGCCACCGGAACAATTCCCCAAAAACAATCTCCCCGGCCAGTCCAAAGCGCTAGATCAAAAGGGGAAAATCTTAACTTTCTGCATAAGAACGATCGACCCCGACCGTCGTTCCATACCTATGCAAATTAGGTAGATGGGCCGCTCCATCTAACATTTTGACGTCACAGGCGTCACCCTCCTTCCCCTTTTCACCTTATGGCTAGCTACTCTCTAACCCATAAAAGGAAACCCGTAAACAAAACGGGAAGTAATTAACTCCTAACGGTCCCTGCTGTACAAGAGTTGCAACCCTTAAATACCATTGTCACAGTCTGCTCGTGACAATCTCCCCCCAACTCAGGATGAAACTACAGTTTCACTCAGAAACCAACAATTGACTGGTTCTCAGACTAATTCACCCGACTCAAAAAGTCGGCTCCCACATTCTCTTTCCCAGGAATCACCTGGACTGTGAAGGAATATGGCTGCAACAACAATGCCCACCTCATCAACCGACTATTGGTGTGCTTGGCTTTCTGCAGAAATGCCAAGGGTTGGTGGTCAGTTTGAAGGTAGAAATGCCTCCCATACAGGTAAGGTTCAAACTTTCCCAACGCCCACACCACCGCTAGACACTCCAACTCCACTGTGGCATAATTCCTTTCTGCCGTGGACAACTTCCGACTGGCATAATGTACGGGTCGCCACAACCCTTCTCCTTCTTGGAGCAGAACGGCTCCAAGGCCTTCAGTCGATGCGTCTGTCCGTAACACGAAAGGTGCCTCTGGATCCGGCAGTTGGACCACTGGTTCACAGCTGAGCCGGTCTTTCAGAGTCCGGAAGGCTTTCTCGCAGCTTTCACTCCATGTGACTTGATTGGGACAACCCTTCTTAGTGAGGTCAGTCAGGGGAGCAGCCAGGGTAGAAAAGTTCGGAACGAACCTTCTGTAGTACCCAGCCAAACCCAGAAAGGACCGTACTTCTTTCTTCGTAGAAGGCCTAGGGGCCTCACGAATCCTCTCTATCTTGTCCTCCGTAGGTTGCATTTTACCTCCACCCACCCGGTGACCCAGGAATTCCAACTCACTGAAGCCAATGAAGCACTTTGAAGGTCGGGCCGACAAGTTTACCTCATCCAGCCTTCCAAACAAAGCCTCAAGTGCCTCCAAATGTTGGGTCCACGTTTCCGTGGCAATGATCACATCGTCCATGTAGTTTTGGATGTCCTCCCGTTCCAATGGCCGCAACAATTGCCTCATCATGCGGCTAAAGACGGCCACAGCATTTTGTAGGCCAAAAGGCATCACGGTCCATTGGAATTGTCCAAGAGGGGAAGAAAAAGCAGTCTTTGGTCTGTCTTCCTCTCTGATCGGCACCTGCCAATACCCTTTTGACAGATCTATCTTGGACAGATATTTTGCTTTGCCAAGCTGACTGAATAGATATTCAGTGTCAGGTAAAGGCTCTGCATCGAATTCGGTCACTAGGTTCAGTTTCCGGTAATCAACACAGAATCGAACTGACCCGTCTTTCTTTGCCACCAACACAATGGGAGAATTGTAGGGTGAGCTGGCTGGTTCAATGACACCCAACCCAATCATGTCCTCCACCTCTTTCCGCACTATGGCCTGCTTTGCATGTGGGAGAGGGTATTGCTTGACCCTTACTGGAGTGGCTTCGCGCAAAGTCAACTCGAATTCTGCCAACTCCGTACGCAAAGGGAGATCGGTCACTACCCGTGACTTGCGTTTCAGGATCTGTGAAACCTGCTCATGCTGTTCTTTTGACAGAGCAGGCCCAAGATGCACATCCGCAGCAGACTCTTCCTTTCGCAGGGGGCACAATGGAATCTCCTTGTCTCCCTGGGAAGTCCCTTCTCCCATCACCACGGCTACATGAGCGGTAGGACATCGACTAAGGCCCTCTTCACCCCTCTCGTGGTACAGTTTTAACAAGTTGGCATGATACAGCCTCAGTTTACCACCCACATTCACCCGGTAGTCAGCTTCACCAACCCTTTCAACCACTTCAAACGGCCCTTGCCAACTCACTTGAAGCTTGTTGTGTCTGGCGGACAGCAGCAACAAAACCTTGCTCCCTGGTTGGAATGTGCGAGACCGCGCCTTTTGATTGAAGTATTTGGCGTAGCGGCAGGAAGCCTTTTCCAGATTTTGCCGTGCCACAGCACAAGTCTCCTCCAGCCGGTTCCGGAGATCAATCACATACTGCGCTGTGGTCTTAACCTCCTCTGAAGCCTCCTCATCAGTCCATGCCTGTCTCAGAACAGTGAGAGGTCCCCGAACCGTTCGCCCGTATAGGAGTTCGAAGGGCGAAAACCCTAAACTCTCTTGGGGTGCCTCACGATAGGCGAACAGAAGGGCCGGCAGATACCGGTCCCAATGCCGAGGCTGTTCCTGACACAGCTTCTTCAGCATAGACTTGAGGGTGCCGTTGAAGCGTTCTACCAGCCCATTGCATTGAGCGTGGTAGGGAGTGGTGGTCAGGCCCTTGATCGACAACAGTCGGTTTACCTGGCCCATGACGTCACTGGTAAATTGGGTTCCCCTATCGGTCAACACCTCGGAAGGAATACCGACCCGTGACCAGATCCCAAACAACGCCTCCGCCACCCTCTCTGCTTCAATGGTTTTCAGAGGCACTGCTTCAGGGTACCGCGTGGCATAATCCACCACGGTCAATACATATCGATTTCCACTTTGCGCCGCTGGTAGGATTGGACCCACCAAATCTATCGCAACTCGATGGAACGGAGTGTCGATGAGTGGCATCCTCACCAGCGGAACCTTCTTGGTACGACCCCTCGCGGTCGTTTTCTGGCACAGATCGCAAGACAGGCAAAAGCGTCGCACCTCTGCACAAATCCCTGGCCAGAAAAAATGTTGCCATATTCTTTCCAGGGTCTTCCTGGTCCCCAGGTGGCTTCCCATCAAGGATTCATGTGACAGCCTTAAAAGCTCCCGCCTGAACCTTACCGGAACTACCACCTGCCTGTAAGTTCCCTCCTTGCCAACATACTGACGGTACAAAATGCCCTTCTGCTCTTGGAAACTCACGCAGCCAGACTTCCCTGCCTGTCGAGATTCCCCTTCTTGGCTAACAAGCGAAATCTATCCAGGGTTGCATCCCCCACCTGAGCGGCTTTGAGTTCACTTGGGGTGACTCCACCTATCTCTTCCATGGTAGGCTTGAGAGGCCTGAACTTCTCCCTTGCGTGTTGAGCCCTCGTCACAACAGACACCCCACTGTACGCTACAACTTTGTAGACCGGGACGTCACTACATGAACCATCCTTCCCTACCGCCGTATTCCCTATCAGCAAGTCAACAATAGGGTCTCTCATTAGAATGGCCTTTGTAGTACCGGTGTAGAAGGGAGACTGGATTTCCACCCAAGCTAGGGGTAACTCCTCATTCCCACTGGAATCTGCCAGGGTAACCTTGGAGTACTCTCCAGTTCTCTGGTTCGGAGCCACCAGGCTTTCACGGACAACAAAGAGCTCGGCACCTGTATCCCGTAACGCTTGCACAGAGTGTGTTCCCACTGTGGCCACACAGTGCCCTATAAACTTCTTCTGTGAACATTTGCCACATAGTTCCCCCACCTGTCCTGAAGCTGGTTCGTGATGAATAGAGGTCACCACCGCCCTAATATTCTTCCCCTTTTCTTTTTTCCACTGTAAACAATCAGACTTCTTGTGGCCCTTCTTTTGACAGAAAAAGCACACTAACTCAGTCACCCGAGTTGGAATTGACCCCTTGGGCTCACTCCTCTGAACCACCCCTTGCTTAGACATCTTCTGTCCCTTCCGTGCCTCGTCATACACTTGGGCTAAGTCAGCCGCCTCCAGGACCGAGGTGGGTCGCCTCTCCCTAATAAAAGTAACTAACTCTACAGACATTCCAGCTAGCAGCTGCTCCATCAGAAGCAAATCCCGAAGCTGCTCAAATGTAGCCCTCCTGCCTGACAACTCTAGCCAACGACTTAGCCAAAGCTGGAGGTTTGAAACATGGCGACGATATGAATCGCCTGGTTCCCTCTTTGCAGTCCAAAACTTGACCCTGTAGGTGTTGGCCGACACCTCAAACTTCAATAACAATGCCGCTTTGAGGTCATCGTAACTGCTGGCTTCCTCCTCAGAAAGCCCGGTATAAACCTCCCGTGCTTTCCCTTTCAAAAGTGTTCCCAACCGGATAGCCCATGTTTCTCGACTTCCCCCTTGCAGTTTTGCAAGCCGCTCGAATTGGCAAAGATAGCTATCAATACTATCCCCATCTTCAAAGAAGGGCATATCCAGATGTACCCTCTCGACTGTCCGCCCCCTCTCCTCAGACTGAACCGAGGATTGCCTCAGTACCATCTCTCTCTCTCTCAGTAACATCTCAGCTTGATGTTCACGCTCATGGAGAGCCCTGTCTGCACACTGCTGGACAAAACTAACCAAGTCATTTCCAGTCAGCCCCATCTTCTCTCCCTCCAACCTGTACTCTGACATAGGACTAATCCTTGCTGTCCCACCTGGCCGAACTGAATCCAGACCTAATCTCCTGCCCCGCCCCAATACTAGAGGAGTCGTATCTGGGGTTGGAAAAGCACTCTCTGCCATCTTACTAGTAACCAAAATACCTTTGCAACTCAATAATAACCCTTCCACCCGTACAAAATTCTTATCCCGGACGAGCCCCCAATTTGTCACAAACCGCTAGCTTAATACGGTCTAGGGATTGCTAGCGGCTGGACATACTATTCAAACTTAGTATGAGCACTTCACATTTAGG
>JAPXFY010000013.1:6263701-6278701 GCA_030674185.1 Monoplex corrugatus | reverse complement strand
GAGAGAGGGGGGAAAGAGAAAGAGAGAGGGAAAAAGAGAAAGAAAGAGAAATGAATATATATAGAGAGAGATAAAGAGAGAGAGAGACAGATAGAGAGAGACAGAAAGAGACAGAGAGAGACGCACAGAGAGAAAAAGAGAGAGAGAGAGGGAAAAAGAGAGAGAAAGAAAGAGAAATGAATATATATAGAGAGAGGGAGAGAGAGAGAGATAGAGACAGAGAGACAGACAGACAGACAGAAAGAGACGGAGAGACAGAGAGAGACACACAGAGAGAAAGAGAGAGAGGGGGAGAGAGAGGGGGGAGAAGAGAGAGATAATACCTCAGGTTTCTTATTACTTCCCCTGTTCGTCTACGCTCTAGTATCAAAGTTGTTGTCTTCTCTTGTTATAGCTCCCCCCACCCCCCAAATCCCCACCCCA
The DNA here is from genome assembly GCA_030674185.1 of Monoplex corrugatus. Taxonomy (NCBI): domain Eukaryota; kingdom Metazoa; phylum Mollusca; class Gastropoda; order Littorinimorpha; family Ranellidae; genus Monoplex; species Monoplex corrugatus. The sequence goes on along the minus strand of JAPXFY010000013.1, from coordinate 6,278,278 downwards.
GCCCCTCCATCCAAACAGGCAGTTTCATTTAACATTTACACCCGTCTTCGTTTTGTATCGAACTAGCCCTCATTTTCGAATTCTTCTGTTTCGAGTCCATGGATTTTTGGTGGTAGTCATTTTCTGTCGGATTACGTAAGATTAAGTTTGACGTTTTGTTCTACTCAAATGAGTGACAATCCAAACGACCTCTCTCGGTTTATGTCTGTCTGTCTGTCTGTCTGTCTCTCTGTCTCTCTGTCTTTATCTGGTCTGTGTTTCTCTTCGTCCCCCCCCCCCATTCTATCTGTCTGTCTGTCTCTGTCTCTGTCTCTCTGTCTTTGTCTGTCTGGTCTGTGTTTCTCTTCACCCCCCCCCCCCCCCATTCTGTCTGTCTGTCTGTCTCTGTCTCTCTGTCTCTGTCTGTCTGTCTGTCTCTCTCTCCCCCTCTCTCTCTCTTTCTCTCTCTTTTTCTTTCTCTCCCTTCCTCCCTCCCTCTCTCTCTCTCTTTTCTCTCTCTCTCTCTCTCTCTCTCTCTCTCTCTCTCTCTCCTCTCTCTCTCTCTCTCATTGTTTGTTTGTTTGTTGTTAATGCGGTTGTTATTGTTACTGAAAAAGTGTGATCGTGTACCGGAATATGTTAACATAATTTATTAACAAATGGACAGAATGAAATACAGAGAAAAAAAAAACAACAACTTTCATTTGATATTATCTGCTAGACTTCAGAAACGTGTGTTCCAGAAAATTAACTTTCCCTTCTGTGTGTTGCAGACGACAGACAAAACGGAGAGGGACTTGACAGTCAGAGAACCCCCAACCCCACCCCACCACTTCCTGGAGTGTCACGTTGAAGAGCTCTGGAAATGGCGGCCGGCATCTCCAGATCTTGCACTACACTAACCATGGCTCAGAAACGGAAACGTGGTTGACAATTCGGCTCCTTCCGGTTCCACTAATCTTGGAAATCCTTTGAAATAAAAAGGAAGAAGAAGCTTCTGAAACAGAAAAAATATATATATATAAAGAAAGAAAAGAAGAAAGGAGCAAAAGGAAAATAAAATAATAGAAAGAGAGACAGAGACATAGACAGAGAGAGAGAGTATCCAACAAAGACATTCTTTTGATTAAACAAAATACAAATCTTGACGCGGAGATGGGCAACACTTAAAACAACACTTTGTTACGTAGAATAGCAAGACGAACCAAGGAAGGACAGAGAGAGAGAAAAAGGCCGAGAGAGAGACAGAGAGAGAGAGACAGAGAGAGGGCGATAAGGGCAGAGAGACAGAGACAGAGACAGAAACAGAGAGAGACAGAGACAGAGAGATAGGAAAGAAAAAGAAGGAAGCTCGAAGAAGAAGAGAGGACGAAGAGTGGAGATGTTGTCCCTTTTTCTATCAGCAAGAAAGCTGTTTTTCTCATTGCCATGGCAACTGCGTCTGAGACGGTAAAAGAGGATAGAGATCTTAGGAGAATTAAAGCCGAGGAACTTAGTGCATTGGGCTTTCAACGAACAGCACATAAGAATATAAAACCTTTTCGTGGAAGGAGGGACAAATCGAAAAGCTCATGGAAAGATTTTTTGCTGTTGTTCCCGAACATCGACGAAACTGAAGACAAATCTAAATGCGTCAGTGTACTGTTCACACTCTGTGTGTCAAGACTGCTGTGTATGTAGCAGAGGACGTGGGCAATCTGTGTTGTGTTTAGGTTCCTGCATTCCGGTATCTTTAGCCATTGTTGTGTTTAGTTCTTTTGAAGTCTGATATCTTAATAAAAAAAAATGTATGTAGCAGAGAATGTGGACAACCTGTGTTGTGTTTAGGTTCCTGCATTCCTGTGTCTTTAGTCATTGTTGTGTTTAGTTCTTTTGAAACCTGATATATTTAATAAAATACGTCTTTTTTCCTTAATCAGAATGGAGTCAGCGTTTCGATATTGCAAGACTCAAACAAGACGAGTGCAACGTGGTCTTGTGGTGGTGATGATGATTGGAGTGATGTATTTAGGCGCTAGGGCTGTTTTCACTTACTCTTCACTCCTATACCTCCATACAGGGTCCAGTGCCACGTCTTGGCAGCTTCCTGGTACTACTCGACAAATGGCAACATCTGTGTTTGGATATTCAAATTTGGAAATGGATTATGATAGCAACTCTGCCAACTCTCAGAATCGTTCGTCTTTTTACCGTGTACGTTTCCTTAATCGTGCATCTCCCAATCAAAGACATGTAAATGTTTTCCAGCAGCGGCTAGTGCCACAGACTTTTGCTCGTGACAGAAAGGCGGGGGGTATTTCTTTTTATGATGCCATCGTTGACAACGCTAAAGACGGTGCGGTATACCTGTTCCAGAAAGGGATGGACGATTTTATATTCCCCGAACTGAACGTGTCCAGTCTGAAATCTATTGACTTGTCGAGAGTTGGGCAACTCAATCTGCTTTACTTCGATACTGCCAGACCAGTGCTTCAGGACATGGAGTTAACGTACGACATCCAGCAACACAGATCAAAGGAACATGCTATGGAACAAACAGCTCTGTTGAACGAAAGTGAACCTGTGTTAGCTCCAGACTTACTGATGGCATTCCAGCCGCTGATATCGCACGAAGAACGATTGTTGATGTTGTTTGTCTTCCAGCAGTTCATACGTGTCTGTGAAGTCCACAACCTGACCTACTTTCTTTACAGCGGGGCGTTGCTGGGAGCCTACAGGCACCACGATATCATTCCTTGGGATGACGACATCGATGTCATGATGGCTGCCTGGCAACGGCCTAAGGTGACCAGCCTGTTCAACTCCGTCCCGGGATTCGGTCTCTCCAACCCTTCAGGACGTCAGTGGAAGTTCTACTGGAAAGGATCGCCTACTCTCAGGCACAAAGATTACCGCTGGCCTTACATCGACATCTTCTTCTTCAACAGCAACGGAACTCACATCTACGACGACAGTCGTCAGTACAGAGCTAACTTCCGCTTCCCGCTGGCTCACGTCTTCCCTCTGCAGTTACGTCCCTTCGCTGGAGCTCAGCTTCCGGTGCCCTGCAACATGCCTGCCGTGCTGAGGGTCAATTACTTCCCTTGGCTGTGCGTCACTTCCTCCTATCTGCACAAGTTAGAGTCGCTCGCTCCTCGTCACCTCAAAGCGCGGGCTGCGTGCAGTCGATTGTTCTCGCGTTTCCCTTTCGTGTTCAGACACAATTTGGACAATTCTTCAATAGTAGAGATGTTAATCAAGGGCGAAACTGTGGTGAGTAGGACCGTTATGCCGCCATTCTGTGGCCAGGACACTAAGCTGAGTGCAACGCCAAGGCAATAATGTGTGTGTGTGTTCATGTGTAGATATGTGTTCATGTGTGTGGGGTGGGGTTGAGGGGTTGTGGGAAAGAGAGAGAAAGAGAGAGAGAGAGAGAGAGAGAGTGTGTGTGTGTGTGTGTGTGTGTGTGTGTGTGCGTGCGTGCGTGCGTGTACATGTGAGTATGTGTGTATGAATTCAATATGTGGATACATCTTTCTCATTTGTGTAGTGTCTTGATGAAGATCATAAGACGCGTCTTAGACAGAAGGTAGTTCTATTGTTGATGCTAGTTTTAGACTATGCCATTTATTAACACAATTGGCTGAACTCCCATATATTGAATGATTTGTCACCTCCACCAACCTATCCCTGAAGTTAAGAGGACAAGACAGCTGAACACATAATTGCCGTGCTGTCGCCTCTATCAAATGGAGCAACACAAGACATAGCCGACAGCGGATCTGCTGACCACCAAGCTTCATGGCAGTATCCCACCTTCTGGAAATTCTGTGCTCCAGCTTTCCTCTTTTCTGTCCCTTTCTTTGTTTCTGCTTGTTTCTTTGCTTTCTGTCATTTATTCCTGTCATTCTCTACCTTGTTGGTCCATTCACCTGTATGTGATCGATAAAGTATTACGTACTTTCTTTGGATCAATAATTGGGTAAAATGCATTAAGTGCATTTTTGGCTCTAGGAAAATAAGAATTACGGAAGCAATTTCAGGAATTTAGGCTCGTTTGTATATATTTTAGTGTCCTTAGTTATGTTTAAGTGTGTGTTGAGGTATGTTTCTAAATCCTCTGTGTGATAATTTGGAAGCAGTGGTCAACGCCAGGGCATGTTCTAAGATTATGTGTGCGAATGCATTGACATGCGTACTTTTCCATTTTTTTCCTGTTGACATATTGTGTATAGTTTGAAACGGTTATTGCCCTGATATGGCACTACGTAGTCGGCTGGGCTTTAAACAAAAATAAAGATAACAATAGTAGGCCTCCGTTGGTCATGGCTGACCATGGACAAAGTACATCCGTTCTAATGTCTAGATGGGCTGTCTGCTTGGTCCAAGCATCGTCGCCTGTGACTGTAGAGACCAATACGAGAGAGGCAGTCTCTGTCGCAGCGGTCGCATGTGTATGCTGATGCTGGTCTGTTGGCTGTCATCCCTTTTCTGCGAACTCGCGTTTTCTGCTGCAGCAGCTGACAGTTTGTCCTCAAGATAGATAACAATAACAGCCAGCAAAAACTAAAAGATTTAAACGACAAAAACGATGGCTAGATGTGGCTTAACCATATAGACAGCAAACTAAAGAGAAAGAAGAATTAACAGATTTTTAAATGAAAACACACTGTAATGAAATGAGAAAGAACCAATATTAATACAGTGAACACAGTTTAACAAAGTATAACAGTTTCAGTTATAAAAAAAAAACAAAAAACGAAGAGATGTACTGAAAAAGTACAGCTGTAAAATCCAATAAGCTAAACAGTTTCTGAAACGATGGAGTTATAAATCATTCAGTCACAGTACTGAACGACATAAGCAACTGAGGGGGTGAAAACAGTTTTTGTACTAAACCTCAATCAAAGTGGCTGCCAGAGTTCACGAGGGAACAAAGGAAGCAAGTTATGCAAACGAAAGAAAGGAAAAAGAATAGCGTAAAAAAAAACAAGAAAAAAAAAACGCTTCTCCTTTGTCCGTGAAACTGCATTGAGCGATTTTATGGAGTACTTATTATTGACACGAAGGTGAATGTACGGAAAAGCGAGAACTGGCACACAAGGAGTAAAAAAAGAAGAAGAAAAAACAAAAACAAAAACAAAACAAAAAACGGCGGCACTAAAATATTTCACTGGGATAAGGACAGGGGAGTGAACTGTTTAGACAGTGTTAAAGAGAAAGAACAGGAGGAAACAAAAAATAAAGAAGACAGGACACGGAATCCATTTAGTTACATCTTCCTATGCAGAGGGTAAAGGAGGTCACTGCACTGTTGGCCTATTTCTTGTCACTCCAACCTTTGACCTCAGATTAAAAGTTTGATGCTCTACCGACCGAGCCCGGTTAGCTCAGTCGGTAGAGCATCATACTTTTAATCTGAGGGTCAAGAGTTCGAGTCCCTTATCGTGCACAAACAAATTTACATGGGTTTATGTGCAGGCTTAAGGCAAGTGCCACGGTCACCATACACGTGGCACGTGTGACGTTAGTGCATATGGAGTTCGTTCCGAGCGCGGAGACGTCATCTTGAGAAACTGAAACTGAAACTGAAACTGTCACAACGGATTTTTTACTGTGTGTGTGTAAAATACAGGCTGCTCTCTCTGAGTTCAGCCACAATGAGGCGCCACTCAGTTTTTTTTCTGCCGTTCTTTTCTGTCTTTGTTGTTGTTGTTGTTGTTTTATGTATGACATATGATTTTGTACTGAATATTATGTGAAAAACAATTCTTTTCGTATGATTGGTTCTTTATCATGTGCTAGTTTCATGCGGGACACCAAAGCTCGCTTTATTATGCAATCCAACAGGTTAACAACAAAGGTTTCAACACAGACGGGAGAAAAATAAATCCCTGTGTATTTCTAATCAAAGACACGATTTCTGAAATCTATGGTACATGCTTTTGCTTCTAAGTCATTGCTTCATTATCCACGTATCCATTGATATGGAATGTTGACCCATGGATACAGTATTTGCCAGGAAAGCAAGAGAAGCCTGAGGTTTAGAGTTCTAGTCCCTGCTGACGTGGGTACTTACTATCTACCCACCTATCCCTTACTAGACCCTCAGTATTTGTTTGAGTGCTAAGTTTTCCGATGCGGCAATAAGCTGAAATCTCGTATAAAGCATGTTTTAGTGCACAAGGAGATAACCCATGGAAAAAAGTCATGTAAATTTACTATGATATGTAAGCAAACATACGTGTATGCTAAAGAGGTGGCGCTAGACTACGGTTTCGTTTTTTTCTCCTAAGGAAAATGCGTGCATTTCGCTTAAAACAAAAACTTTTGTGACAAAAGGGAAAAAAACAAGACAAAACAAAAACACAAAATACAATAGAATAAAACAAAAAGCAAAAATAAACAAACAAACAAACAAACAAAAAAGCATAACAAAAACAGAAAAACACCACCACCACCACCATCACAACAACAACAACAACAACAACAACAACAACAACACTCCAGCTCACAAATCCTACAGTAACTGCAAAGAAGAAAGAAATAGGAAGGAGAAAAAAAGAAAGTTATACAAAAAAACACAAAAAAAAGGAAAGGAAAAAGAATAGCGAGATTACGACTGCAGAAGACCAGATTACGAAAGGGACAAACCACATCCCACCCTCACCCCCCACCCTACTGCCCTACCCCATCCCCATCATCGCCCGCAGGCCTTTCTGGCACATTTCATCCTCTCGGAGAGGTGTCAGGCAATGCATGGACAAGCTCGACATCCACACGCGATATTGACTTTCTGACGTTTTCAATTTGGGGCCAAATGTAAAGGGTGCAGAAGCAATTCGTCAGCTGTCACATTTTCGATTTTCGCCTGTTTCTTGATAACTCAACTCAGTTATGTATGGAAGAAGTAAAGGGGAACGAATTGGAGAAAAAAATTCTCTGGAGACTTTTTTTTTCCGTTGTATTACAACATAGCTGAAAACCTTGTCATTTGATTCCTCTAAAAAAATTTTAAGAGAATTGAAAATGTTATATCGGTTTTGACAACAATAGAAAAAAATTCACTTGAAGGGAAATTCTCTTTAAATAAAACCAGCTATGTTTACAAAAAAACAAACAAACAGTAAAAGCCCTGAAACCAATGTCTTCACATCTGCATTATTAAAAGGTCTTCTGGTCAGAACTTGGTGCACTGATTGCAAAAATACAAAACGAAAGTTTTACAAATGTGAATTCTAATCAGTACAAAAAGGAATAACAATATCTATTCCAAAGGGTGATATACGAAAATATCTTATAATACGCTGGAATATATTAAACTTTAAATAATATGGTAAGCCTGCATTGCAGGTGCACTAAAACCTTAGGTTCCATGTAATGTGGACTGGTTTCAATGCTGGTAGATTTACTGGTGATGATACCCTCCTAGTATATAGCATGATCAACTACATGTACCGTAGTTGATGATACCCTTCCAGTGTATAGCATGATCAACTACATGTACCGTAGTTGATGATACCCTTCCAGTGTATAGCATGATCAACTACATGTACCGTAGTTGATGATACCCTTCCAGTATATAGCATGATCAACTACATGTACCGTAGTTGATGATACCCTTCCAGTATATAACATGATCAACTACATGTACCGTAGTTGATGATACCCTTCCAATATAGCATGATCAACTACATGTACCGTAGTTGATGATACCCTCCAGTATAAAGCATGATCAACTACATGTACCGTAGTTGATGATACCCTCCCAGTGTATAGCATGATCAACTACATGTACCGTAGTTGATGATACCCTTCCAGTATAAAGCATGATCAACTACATGTACCGTAGTTGATGATACCCTTCCAGTATATAGCATGATCAACTACATATACCGTAGTTGATGATACCCTTCCAGTATATAGCATGATCAACTACATGTACCGTAGTTGATGATACCCTTCCAGTATAAGCATGATCAACTACATGTACCGTAGTTGATGATACCCTCCCAGTATATAGCATGATCAACTACATGTACCGTAGTTGATGATACCCTCCCAGTATAAGCATGATCAACTACATGTACCGTAGTTGATGATACCCTTCCAGTGTATAGCATGATCAACTACATGTACCGTAGTTGATGATACCCTCCAGTATATAGCATGATCAACTACATGAACCGTAGTTGATGATACCCTCCAGTATATAGCATGATCAACTACATGTACCGTAGTTGATGATACCCTTCCAGTATACAGCATGATCAACTACATGTACCGTAGTTGATGATACCCTCCCAGTATATAGCATGATCAACTACATGTACCTAAACGACAGAAAGCTACCTTTATCTCTTGCTTACATTTGGAAAAACCTTCGATTTTGTATATTTGGATTTTATGTTTAAAATGGTTTATGAAATACAGTAAAAGTTTTCTTCTACAAGCATCTTGTAACAAGGAAAAACAAGCTTGAACTGATTTTCTTTCAGAAAAAAACAACGTTTTGGCTCTTGTTTTTAGATTAATAGTACACTTTTTTTATACATTCCTTGTGCCATTCAGAATGTGTACATTTTTGGTCAATTTATTCAACGCAAAAAAAAGCCTATCAATTTTGTGTGTGTGTGTGTGTGTGTGTGTGTGTGTGTGTGTGTGTGTGTGTGTGTGTGTGTGTGTGTGTGTGTGTGTGTGTGTGTGTGTGTGTGTTGAAAAAGAAATGTGCGTGTGTTCTGTCATAGATAGCATGAAAAATCACAAAATGGGCGAAACGTATCCACCTACACCACGCCTAGAAAAAAAGAGAGAGAGAGAGAGATCATGATGATGATGATGATGATGATGATTTTGACGTTTATGGATAGATAGACTCTCAGATAGATAGATAGATAGTAATAGATAGACAGATAGATACATACGTAGATACTAAGATATATAAGATGTTTGTATTTAATGGTCCTATATAACCCTGTAAGGAATTATTGTGTAGAGATTTTCTTCTGAATATTTATGCTTATGATAATATTTAAAGATGTATTTTTCTTTCTGTTCCATGTTGTGTTTATGCACCGGTTTTCGTAGGTTTTTATAACATTCCACTTCTTTTTTTTTTTTGAACGTTGTACATGTTTTCAAAACAACCCAAAACAAGACCATAGAGAAATCGTTATCTCAAATAACCTGCTTGTTGTTTCATTACCAAATCGTCAAAATGTTCCCCAAATGTTCCATTTTATCACACTTTCCGGAAGAGACGATTATACATTACAAAAAGTATAGATTCTGTGTTTATTGGATGTAGATAAAGGCATCAGTGTGAGTCTGCGAAAATTTCTGTACTAAAGCAGACAGCTTGCCCTACAAAAAAGTGAAATAAACAAACTGACTCTCTGTGTTTCGTGTTCTGACATTGGCATCAACATACACTGAAAAAAGACTCTTTGGTCAATGGGAAGTGGCATCAATGTACATTGAAAAAACAACACTCATTGATCAATGGAAAGTGACATTAAAGTACACTGAAAAAACACTCATTGATCAATGGAAAGTGACATTAAAGTACACTGAAAAAACACTCATTTGATCAATGGAAAGTGACATTAAGTAACTGAAAAACTCTCATTGATCAATGGAAAGTGACATTTAAAGTACACTGAAAAAACACTCATTGATCAATGGAAAGTGACATTAAAGTACACTGAAAAAAAACATTCTTTGATCAATGGAAATTGACATTAAAGTACACTGAAAAAACACTCTTTGATCAATGGAAAGTGACATTAAAGTACACTGAAAAAACATTTTTTGATCAATGGAAAGTGACATTAAAGTACACTGAAAAACATTCTTTGATCAATGGAAAGTGACTTTTAAGTACACCGAAAAACCACTTTTGATCAATGGAAAGTGGCGTCAATGTACACTGAAATAAAAACACTCTTTGATCAATGGAAAGCAACATTTAAGTACACCGAAAAAAGACAGTTTGATTAATGGAAAGTGGTGTCAATGTACACTGAAGAAATACACTTTGGTCAATGGAAAGTAGCATCAAACACACTGAAGTGCAGATGACGAAAGAAATGTGACATGAAATAGAACAAAAGTATATTCGCATGCGAACATCTTCATTATAGCGCCATATTAATGTTTCATTCTTTTCTTGTCCCATGTATCTTTCAGAACGGTTATTGAAAACATTGCTTGGGATGTTTGAAACTTGTAGGGCTCAAAGACTTTGATATGCAGAATATGTGGTATGCATATGGATTACATCTTAGGTGGTAAACTATTTTCTATGATATTATGAATATGGCAGATTCAAAAAGTAGGGCTACAAGACTATGATATGCAGAATATGTGTTATGTATATCGATCAAATATTACATGCTAAACGATTTTCTTTGATATTATGAACATGGCAGATTAAAAAAACTATGAATATGGCAGATTCAGAAGAAAAAAAATCTCCATGGGGAAAAGTATGATTCCATTCTATTCATGGCGTTTTTGTTTTCCTTCTTTAGTAAGATCTAATATAATTATAAGATTGTTCACTGAAAAAAGGTGAAAGTTTGAAAAACAGCAAAAACAAATCAAAGAAATGATATGACGTCATTACAATGTTTCCAGTGGATTCGAAACTCGAAGCAGAGTTAAAGAGATTTAAAGCATAAAATAATCTTCAGTTAACAAGTAGGTCTTTGTCTTGGAATTTTATGTGTGTGTAAGTCGTTTTATGTTGTTTTGAAATAGATACAATTCGTTGTTTTATTTATGTGCCTTATGATATCAATAAACTTTGATTGATTGATTGATTGATTGGTTGATTGATTGATTGATGATTGGTTACTTGGTTGGTTGGTTGATCAATTAATTGATTGGTTGGTTGATTGAATGGTTGAATGATTGGTTTGTTGATCGATTGATCGATTGAGTGAGTGAATGAGTGAGTGAGTGAGTGAATGAGTGCGTGAGTGAGTGGACGAGCGAGTAAATATTTTGTCTGGTTTTTTAAGTTTCTCTTTATCTTATTCAATACTAACTGAAAACAATATTGTGAGTGTTCATAAAGATGTACTAGGTATTTGTCAAAATATTTCGACCACATTTAGACGATATACCTCGTAGAGTGTATGGCTTTAGCTTCATCACGTCCAAACAAACGTTGGTTCAATATTTAAATTCAAAAAAGTTCAAATGTAGTAGAAAAAGAACTAAGCAAATAAAAGGCAGTTGTTTGGAAAGGGAGACGATGCACTGGCCAAATACTTATTTAAAACAATCATCAAAAATGCAAAATTGACTGACAAAGCTCAACATCATCCGTGTAGACTTTGAGAGGGCTTTTGACAACATACGCAGGAATAGTATGTGGCTATGGCGTAACCCCGAGCACATGGAATCCCACAGAAAATTGTCCTTCTCATCAAAAGCCTTTATGCTATCTTTACTTGTATGCTAAATTACAGTGAAAACAATTTCTAAGTAAAGACAAGGATGTGTATGTCAGCATTGCTGTTCATTATGGTCATAGACTGGGCAATAAGACAAACGACTCATAACAACCAAGAGACATTAAATGGAATCTCTTTTCAACGTTGGAAGATCTTTACTTTCAGACGATCTGACACTGTCTCTTACATTCACAAACATGCAGGGAAAAAGCATCCATTCTCAACATCTTCGCTCAACAATATGCTTGAAGATCAGCTGGAAGAAAACAGAGATGATGACAATGAATATCCTAAGCTCCTCTCCAATCTAAACAGATGGAGCAGACCTACCCAGAACAGAGGAATTCACCTACCTAGGCAGTACCGACAGACGTGATTGAGAAGGATGCAGTGGTATGAAGAGTAAACTCAGTCAAGCCCAAAACCCTTCAGAATGTTGAACGATTGGAAACCCCCTCACGCCCAATACTAATACTAACTGAGACTGCACCAAAGCTGCGTCCTTTCCACTCTGCGTTATGACTCAGAATGCTGGAGGATGAGAAAGTGACCTTTCCAGGCTATCAACCTTCCACGCAATGAATCTCTGAAGAAGTATGCAAAGTATTTGGCCCAACACAATCTCACACCAACAATACTTGCCCGATGCAACAAAGAGTGTGTGATCACTATCTGCATGAAAGGATGATCGATATAAATTTGGCACATCATCCGAAGAGAGCGGGATAACACCATCCGGACTGCCCTTCACTGGACAAAAGAAAAAAAAAGATGCAAGAGGAAGACCCAAGAACGCACTGTGACGAACAATAGGAGACCCTGACCCTTTCAGCCCTTTAATCTTTCACACTCTCGCCCATCCACCAGTTTTCACCAGATTCCTTCATTTGATCCTTTTACTCCCTTACCCTATTCACCTGCTTCCATCAGCCTCCCAGTGGTTAGGAAGGGCAGAAGAATGTGGTGGATATGGAGAAAGGGTAGAATGCCTTGATACACACTGGTGCTACTATATAGAGGCTGGCCCAAAACAGATAGACGTGGAGGACCTTTGTTGCTGTTTTACACGTCAATGGCATGGAGAACAGTAAGTAAGTGAATGAAAAGGTGAACATGATGGAACATCCATATCTGAAGTCTTTAACTGATTTGAACAAAGCAGCCATACTTATATGCTTAATGCTATTGGGAAATTAATCTGTGATTTTTTTAAATTTTATTTTATTAAAGTCAGTTGTTTTCCTAGGGTAAATGCTGGAAGAGACGTATTCAAAAGTAGCAGAAGGAGAGACTAATTGTGTTATGTTTTGTTTTCTACGGTTTAAAGGCACTGAGATTAAAATATACATTATCTTCATTCCTTAAATATGCGTTTATGTTCAAACTTGTTTCACTTTAATTAGCTGTGTGTGTGTGTGTGTGTGTGTGGTGCGTGGTGCGTGTGTCGTGCGTGCGTGTGTGCGTGGTGGTGCGTGTGTTGGTGTGGTTGTGTGTGTGTGTGTGTGTGTGTGTGTGTGTGTGTGTGTGTGTGTGTGTGTGTGTGTGTGTGTGTGTGTGTGTGTGTGTGTGTGTGTGTGTGTGGGGTGTGTGTGTGTGTGTGTTGTTTTTCCTTGCTTGCTTGCTTTGGTTTTGGTTTGTTTAATTTGCATGTAAATAAAGGACTTTGAATTCAACCATGTTTATGGCAGGCCTATATCCACAGTTTATATGTTAAGCTATGGCATGTAAAGATCACGTAAGTAACGGCAACTTCTACTAACTACTACTACTACTTACTACTACTACTACTACTACTACTACTACTACTACTACTACTACTACTACTACTACTACTACTACTACTACTACTACTAAAACAATTCACAGAACGCACCCCACTCTTTTACTCTGCAGAGAAAACATCAGTGTCAATTCGGAAGCAGGTAAGCCTTTCTTTCTTCTTCTTTTCTTTCTTTTCTTTTCCATCTCCAGGAAAGATGTTGTAATGGTCCACCAGGACCTGGCTAAATGGCTTATCACTTCATGGCGTGCACAGCACACTGGGCCAAAAAAACAGTCACAGGAGAGGACGTGCCTGCAATAATGAATTTCCATTTGTCTGTGAAAAGCTCTCAGGAAAGGGAAGACAATGGATTGTGAAGCCGGTAATAGAAAAGAGAACACACTATTAGAAGAATTGGAAAGGTCTGTAATGATGAGCAGCTTGTGTGCAGAGTTGTTGGCGTTGTAATCGATTCCACTGTGCACGTGACGCTTTTGCTGTGTTGTCTTGACCTAAATTCGGTAAAGACATATATGAACTATGTAAACTGTTAAAATCGTCTATTATATTTCGTGTTTTTTACAGTCTTGTGTGAACCTCAACCGACTGTAAAGTGTTAAATCTTATATTATATTTCGTGTTTTTTTATACAGTCTTGTGTGGCCTTCCACCGAATGTAAACTGTTACAATCTTTTATTCTATTTCGTGGTGTTTGTTTGTTTGTTTGTTTGTTTGTTGTTTGTTTGTTTGTTTGTTTGTTTGTTTGATTGTTTGTTCAGTTCGTGTGTACTTCACCGACTATAAACTGTTACAATCTTTATTCTGTTCGTGGTTTTAACAGTCTTATACTGGACTTCAACCGACTGTAAACTGTTACAATCTTTTATTCTGTTTCGTGGTTTTAACAGTCTTATACTGGACTTCAACCGACTGTAAACTGTTACAATCTTTTATTCTGTTTCGTGTTTTTATTTTTACAGTCTTGTGTGGACATCCACCAACTGTAAAGTGTTACAATCGTTTATTCTATTTCGTTGTTTGTACAGTCTTGTGTGGGCTTCCACTGACCATAAAAGGTGGAAACGGATGCGGAACTATGCCTTCCCTCAATACTTGTAAATAAATATGACCTATGTCCTCAGCTATCTGTATGTCTTGTTACATTTAGCGAGTATACATATATTTGTGTATATAGTATCAGTGCTTGTGTTTGTATTATACTCTGTGTCTTGTAAATGTAAATTGAGCAGTAAGTAGAAATTAGTTTAAGGAATAATTCTATACAAGAATGGTGTATCAGTAGTAGTAGTAGTAGTAGTAGTGGTGGTAGTAGTAGTTATAGTAGTAGTGGTAGTAGTGGTGGTAGTAGTAGTATAGTAGTAGTGGTAGTAGTG
>JAPXFY010000013.1:6256201-6258701 GCA_030674185.1 Monoplex corrugatus | reverse complement strand
GCCGTGACTGAGCGATCAAAATCGATAATATAGAGCTTAAAAGACGTTATTTGTGGGATTATTGTTGAGGTTAGAGTTTAGGGCAGACTGTATAATTACTTTACATGTCTGCCTTCGTCTGACATGGTTTTGTGAAGTACTTGATCAACTGACATGTAGAAGGCAATATTCCATCGTAAATCACGTCCATAATTTCTTTGACATAGTATCGGTCTGTTTTATCTGTTTATGATTTGCGTATATCAACGTGTAGCAAGGACTAGCTGTAAGACACAGCCAGTGGGACCTAATGCTATTATCTTGAATACTAAAAGTGTTGTGAAGTTTGACTATCCAGTTAGTTTGCGATCAGAGCAGCACACGTTGAACTCACCAAGTAATCAGCAACAGTGCAGGGTCACCTCAAGTGAGTGCCCCCGTGACAGCAGTAAGAAACTTCCGGGAAGAGCCGGACAGCAGAAGGTCTTCAGAGAGAAACCCCGTCAAACATGTGTTTCGGCCTTAACCCTGACACTTAAGGGGCCAGGCACCAGATCATGACTCCTGGATGTCCCTCTTCTGTCGCCATTAAAAAAAAAACCAGAGGAACATATGATGGTGGAATTGGTGAAGTGTGGTGCATCGGAGTGGTGAAGGTAGGATCAACGTCATGGAGTAGTACAGAATTTTCAAGAAGAAGGAAGAACAAGTAGATATCATAGGAAGATTAGGAAAAGACATTCAAACGTTTATAGGGACATTTTATTGAGGAAGTGGGGATTTGGAGACTGGTCACAAGGGAAAGCTGGATGGAAAAGAAGCACGCGGTAGACAGGGAGAGAATGCTGGATGGACTTGCAGAGTGGCTGGGGATGAGGAGGATGGGGGAGATGCTAGGGGCAACGATAGATAGAGATGGATAGAAGTCCATGGTCGCCAACGCCATGCGGCAGGGCACCTGATGATGACGATGACAGAATTTAGAAAAATAAAAATAAATCAGAGATAAGAGAAAACATAGTGAACAGTAACCAAGAAAAAAAATCTTCTAAAGACCTTTATTTCTTTTGGGTAACATTTATTGCAGCTGAAGACATGAGGCAGCCGAGATGTGGTTTCTAAGAGGACTGATGAGAGTTCCATGGACAGCAAAGAAAACAATGAGACAGTTTGATGGAGGCAGACACAAGAAGATCATTGATAAAGAAGATTAGGAAAAGACAGGCAACATTTATAGGCCATTTTATGAGGAAAGGGGAACTGGAGCACCTGGTTACAACAGGAAGCTGGAGGGAAAGAGAGCACCAGGTAGACAAATATTGGACGGACTTGCAGTGTGGCTGAAGACAGAGAGGGTGGAGGAGGTGCTTGCAGCAACAAGGGATATAAACAGATGGAAGTCCATGATCGCCAACGCCATGTGGCAAGGCACTTGATGATGATGATGATAAAGACATATCTCTTAACTGCCTAAAAATTGGGGAAAAAGTGCTATTATGAAATATTTTTCAATTGATTAACCCTATCCATCATCATCATCATCATCAGGTGCCCTGCCGGCCGCATGGCGTTGCGACCATGGACTTCAACAATCTCTATATCTCGTTGCTCCTAGCATCTCCCCACCCTCCTCATCCCAGCCACTTTGCAAGTCCGTCCAGCATTCTCTCCCTGGGTCTACCTGGCGCTCTCTTTCCCTCCAGCTTTCCCGTTGTGACCAGGTGCTCCAAATCCCCTTTCCTCATAAAATGGCCTATAAATGTTGCCTGTCTTTTCCTAATCTTCCTTATGAGTGATCTACTTGTGTCTGCCTCCATCAAGACTGTCTCGTTTGTTTTCTTTGCTGTCCATGGAACTTTCAACATTCTTCTGAGAAACCACATCTCGGCTGCCTCAATCTTGCTCTGCCTATCCACCAACTGCAAAATGTTAACCCTTTGAACCTATCATCCTATCCACCAGCGTCCTGCAGGGTGAGGGATTCAAAGGGTTACGTGGTCGCTAGCATGGTTGAAATGCCGGATGCGGTGGAAAGGATGCAGATCAAAGGGTTAAAATAAAAAAAGAAAGGCTTGTGTCTGTTGACCAGTGTCTATGTCGTTCAGTAAGTCCACTTCAATGTAGTCATTGCACACAAATGTAAGGATGTATTTGTGTCCGTTGGGATGGAGTGTGTGCGTGCTCTGCGAGCGTAAAATAATGATACAGAAGAAACACACACACACACACACACACACACACACACACACACACACACACACACACACACACACACACACACACACACACACACACAACACACACACAACACACACACACACACACACACACACGTACACACATAAATACACACACACTCACAAAACACACACACCACACACACACACACATACACACACACAGCGCATACACAAACAAACACACACACACACACACACACACACAACACCACACACACACACACACACACACACAACACCCCACGACGTAACACAACACACACACACACATTCACAAAGCA
>JAPXFY010000013.1:6243701-6248701 GCA_030674185.1 Monoplex corrugatus | reverse complement strand
GAAGAGAAAAGGTGAGTTCTGAGAGCGGACTTGAAGGAGACAAAAGTAGGTTGCTGACGGACTGAGAGAGGAAGTTTGTTCCAGGAGAACGAACCAGAAACAGAGAAGGCTCGTGGACCATAGGTATTGAGCTTAGTGCGTGGAAAGCGAAAAGTCAGAGGATCGGAGGTAGAGCGGAGGGTACGTGAGGGAACATAGATCTCAAGTAGGCTTGACAGGTAATCGGGGGCTGCGTTATTGAGGCTTTTGTAGCACATGGTGTCTAGTTTGTACTGTATGCGCTTTGATACAGGGAGCCAGTGAAGTTGTGCCAGGAGAGGAGATATATGGTCAGTTTTTTTCTGTTTGAGTACAAGGCGTGCAGCATTGTTTTGAATGCGCTGTAGGATGTGAGTGGTGGAGGCAGGAAGACCGGACAGGAGTGAATTGCAATAGTCAATTCGAGACATTATGAAGGAGAGAACGAGTTTTGCAGTTGTTTCGACAGAGAGATACTTCCTGATCAGGCTTAAACGATGGAGGTGATAGTAGCAAGATCTGGCAGTTTGAGAAACAAAGTTGTTCATGGAGAGGGTAGAGTCAATGCAGACACCAAGGTTTTTAGCTGAATCAGAAATTGGGACTGATGTGTTACATAAAGGGAGAGAAAGAGCAGGCAGCTGAGAAAGTTTCTGACGGGTGCCAATGAAGATAACTTCTGTCTTGTCATCATTTAGCTGAAGTTTGTTGTATGTCATCCAATTTTTAATGTCCGAGTAACACTCAGTGGTGCGAGTCAGGAGGCACTGTATATTGTCAGGTGAGTCACTGTCTTGAAGTTAGGTGTCATCAGCATAGAAGTGGTGTTTTATAGAGTGGGAGTTGATGATGGTGGACAGGGGGGAGGTGTAAAGAATGAAAAGAACAGGGCCAAGGACAGATCCTTGTGGAACACCACAGGTCAGGTATGCAGGTTGAGAGTAAGTGCCATTAATGAGAACAGTTTGTTTTCTGTTTGATAGATATGAAGTGAACCAGGAGAGAGCAATGTCAGAGATGCCAAAAGTATGATGAAGTCTAGAAAGGAGAATACCATGATCAATGGTATCAAAGGCTGCAGACAGACCAAGGAGTGCGAGAGAGAGACTTTGCCAGTATCAGTTGCAAGGAGGAGATTGTTGGGAATGTGTAGTAAGGCAGTTTCAGTGCTATGGCACTGGCGGTAGGCTGACTGGAAAGGATTGAGGAGATTGTTGGCAGACAGGTGAGAGTTCAGTTGGTTGAGGACAACTTTTTCAAGCAGTTTTGACAAGAAAGAGAGATTAGAGATAGGCCGGTAATTGTTCAGTTCATTTGGGTCTAAATTGTATTTCTTGAGGAGAGGGTGAACAATAGCAGACTTGAAAGAATCTGGGACAGTTCCAGTTTGGAGAGAAGTGTTGATGATGTCAGTGATGAATGGGAGGAGCGTAGGGGAGACAGTCAGAGTAGAGAGAACATGGAAGAGGATCCAGTTCGCAGGTTTTGAACGACATGGATCTGATTGTGTTGAGAATTTCTTCTTGTGAGACTGGGGTAAAAGTAGTAAGAGGTGTGCCAGAGAAGGAAGGGTCAGGTTGGCATGGTTGACAAGGTGTCCTGTAAAGCCTGTCACGAAGAGTTTGTATTTTGGTGGTGAAATACTTGGAGAATACAGATGGGAGTTCTTCATTTGTGTGTTTTGTTGGGAGAGGTAAATCTTTTCGTGTGCCAAGGAGATGATTCATGGTTGTAAAGAGTTCTTTTGTTCTTTTGAAGAAGAGGCATTCAGGATTTTGGTTTGGAAATAGCTTGTTTTTGCAGATGCAATGAGGGTGGATACTTTTGTTTTAGAGGCTTGGAAAAGTTGCCTATGTACAGTGAGTTTGGATTTGCGCCAGCGGCGCTCTGCTCTGCGACGGGCACGTTTTGCACAGGCAATCTCATGAGTGAGCCAGGGGGTAGGGGGACGGTCAGGTAAAAGACGGGTTGTGGCTGGAGCATGAGTGTCCAGAAGATGGTGGAGAGTAGTATAGAATTCATCGGCAAGGTTATGTGACTTTTCAGAAAGGAGACGGAAGGCATCAGATGAAAATGTGGAGAGGTCGATAGATTTGAGATTGCGTCGAGTCACTGTGCGCATGGTACGGGAAGGAGGAGGAATGTCAAGAGAACAGAGAATTGCAGAGTGGTCAGATGGAAGGGCTGAAGTTAGACGGGTAGAAAGAACTAAGCAGTTGTCAGTAGCTGAATTGTGGTGATCACGAGAAATGATCCAATCAAGAATGTGACCTTTTTGATGGGTTGGTTCAGAAATGTGTTGAGTCATATTGTGATTGGACAGAGAGTTGATGATATGTCTTGTGTCATAACGGTGAGTGTTGTCATAGTGGACATTGATGTCACCTAGAATGATGAGATTTCCAGGTAAGAGGCAGTAGTAATCAAGAAGTTGATCAAAGTCAGAGAGAAACATGGATGTGGTGAGCTTGTTGGCAGAGCTAGGTGGAGGTCGATAGACACAGGAGAAGGTGATGGGGTGAGGGGTGGATTGGAAGGATACTTCAACGTGCTCGAAAGAAGGATGGGAGAAAGGCAGAGACTGCGAGAAAGACAGGCGGGAATGGAGTGAGTCGTTGTAGAGGATGGCGATACCGCCACCTCGGGATGAGCGATGGAAAGAAGCAAGCCTGTAACCACTCGGAGTGAGACTCGCATGTATAGGTTCATGACCAAAGGGGTTAAGCCATGTTTCGGTGATAAAAGCAATGTCAACATGCTCATCTGCGATAAAGTCAGCAATGACATCGGCTTTGCCATCAGTGCGTGTTGACTGAGCGTTAAAAAGGCATAATTTTAGTTTATCACAATGCGGCGGCACCGACGGGACAGAAGACGAAGGCGACACCAGCGGGGCAGAAGATGAAGGCAGCAACGACGGGACAGAAGACGAAGGAGGCATCCGCAGGACAGAAGACGAAGGAGGCACCAGTGGGACAGAAGACAAAGGCAGCACCAGCGGGACAGAAGATGAGGGCAGCGCTGGCGGGACAGAAGACGAAAGCGGCACCGGCGGGACAGAAGGCGAAGGCGGCACCGGCAGGACAGAAGGCGAAGGCGAAGACGGCAGAGGAGGAGACGAAGTTTGCAGCAGCAAGGTCGTGTGCAGGGCAGTGGAGGAGACGAAGAAGCAGAAGATGAAAAGTGGTGTCGGACTGGCACAGCAGGAGGCAGATTGTGCCAAAGTCGGTGGAGACGTCCACCACGACAGGATCGCGCAGTGCGGGGCTTAGGACACAGCCCCAGTGTTTGTATGCGCTGGTAGACGCCTCCACCGAGGTAGCACTTGCTGTTTTTAAAAAGTGTCAGTCCAATGTGTTTTATAAAAGACGGATCCATAATTGCGAGCCAGTCAGGAGAGTAAGATACTTGCAGGTTGGTGTGTGGGTTGGTCAGTTCACAACACTTAAAATCAGAGAACACAAAGGTTTGGGAAGGCTGTAGCGTTGGGCGAACACAGTAGGCTAAAATGTAAACACAGTTCACAGATAAAATGTCAGACTTGAGCTGGTCTGTTGGCTGTCATCCCTTTTCTGCGAACTCGCTTTTCTGCTGCAGCAGCTGACAGTGTGTCCTCACCAATCCGCAGCTGTTTCTTGAGAGTGGTTCTCCAGCTGTTGTGGTCGTCTGCGAGGTCCTCCCAGGACTCAGAGTTGACCTCCAGCGCCTTCATGTCACGTTTACAAACGTCTTTGTATCTCAGCTGTGGGCGGCCAATGTTTCTCTGCCCTGTGGCAAGCTCACCATAAAGGATGTCTTTTGGGATGCGACCATCTTCCATGCGGCGAACGTGGCCCAACCAGCGCAGCCGACGCTGTCTCAGCATGGTATGCATAGTTGGGAGGCCAGCGCAGGTTAGGACTTCGGTGTTGTTACATATCTCACACACACGTTCTTATTCTTTTTTCGGTTTTTTTTTTTCTGATTCATTATTGCATTACTGTCCCCCCCCCCCTCCCTCTGGTAATTGTTTTTAGTCCAATTTGCTCTGCAAAATAAAAAGTAGTATATATATATATATATATATATATATGTATATATACACACACACAGAGAAAGAGACAGAGACAGATAGACAGATAGATAGACAAACAGATAGGTAGGTAGATAGATAGATAGGTAGGTAGATAGATAGATAGATAGACAGATAGATAAACAGAGCTGCACAAAAGACTGTTCTTATGTTATTAAGGTTAGAAAATAATTTGTCTGTCTATATATGCTTGAAAAGAAAAATAGAAATTTAAGATGAAGAAATACTTACTTTCTAACACACACACTCACACACACACACACACACACACACACACACACACACACACACACACACACACACACACACACACACACACACACACACACATACACACACAACACACACACACACACACACACACACACACACATACACAACACACACACACACACACACACACACACACACAACACACACACACACACACACACACACACACACGGTGTAAACATGAGAACCCATTTCTGATGATTACACATTTTGATGAAATTAACATGACAAGAAAATTTACTGGGTGTTCATGTCTGCATTGAAGCTCTGAATCATGCCATTAAACAGACAAGAGTTGCTTTGTATCAATAGGAAAGTGAAAATCATCCTACTACCATAGTATGTTGCATCAACCATTTCATTACTGACACAAAGCTCACAGAAGGTCAAATGGTGGGTCACCAGGTCAGCACAAACCAGAATGTTTCACGTGCAGTGAACAGTCTTTCACGTTACACACTAACCTGTCGACAGACATTGCTACAGGCCTTTCCAGTTCTCCTGACAGTGTGTTCCATTACCAGCGTGACAATCCATTGTCTTCCTCTTCTTCCCTGCCTTTCACGGTCAAATAAAAATTCATAACTGCAGCCACCCTCGCGTGGTTGCTTTTTTGTTTGTTTGTTTGTTTGTTTTC
>JAPXFY010000013.1:6233701-6236201 GCA_030674185.1 Monoplex corrugatus | reverse complement strand
TTATTATTATTATTATTATTATTATTACTTTTGTTGTTGTTGTTATAATTATCTTTACCGTCGTTGCTGCTGCTGCTACCGCTTCTACTGTTGCTGTCGTACATGATGAAATCAAGGGTAAATTAAAAGGAAAGAAACACACAAGGAAATGATATATACTTTGTTGAACCTTAGAATTCCGATTTTCATCTGAAAATAAAGGAAAAGAAGCGAAACAAAGAAAATAATTTCGGGTAATGCATAATGAACGTCTTGTAAATTATGGATATAAACGTCGGTGGTGAAAGGCTTTCTTTTTAAAAAATGAGATTTATTGTTTTGCTTTTTTTCTAAAATGGTAAATGAGTTCTTAATAATGTTGACATCCAAGAAAGTTCCATCTGCCTGACGTTTTGTTGTATATGTATGTGCCTGTATGTCAACGTGCTTATAAATTTATTTCAGATATAAACAAGAGTTAATGGACATTTTTAAAATGTGTTTTTAGTTTTGTTTTGTTTTTGCTTTTTTTTTTATCGTTTATTCGTTTATTATTGCTTGTGTGAACATTGGACGCTGCAGATCTTAGATAAACCACATAACTAAATCAGTGTGTTAAGAAATATACATGTGTAACATGTGTAGACAGTAATATGTATTAAATAAGGTTGGGAGGGTGGGATGGAAGGATTAGGCTGATTGGACTTCAAATGTTTCGTTCACAAATTAACTGGATCAATTTTTACTGCACATTCCACACACTTTAAGTCCAAGATAGGACACATAAGACGTGACCAACATAGATAGACAATCAAGATATTTTCAATAGCTGATAAGGTTGATGTTAAATCATCCCCAAATTTAGATCAAGTTAAATCAACAGGAAAGCTTGAGGGAAAGAGAGCACCAGGTAGACCAAGGAAGAAAATACTGGCCGGACTTGCTGAGTGCCTGAAGACAGAGAGGTGGAAGAGGTGCTTGCAGCAACAAGGGATAGAAACAGATGGAAGTCCATGATCACTAACGCCATGTGGCAAGGCACTGATGATGATAAACCAGCAGGTACGTCACCTGCAGAGAGAAATAAATCACATTTCACCCTTCTCTACGCATAGACTACTCATTATTGTTACCTTTCCAGTTCTCCTGATAGTGTGTTCCATTACCCAGCTAGAAAACCCCTTGTCTTTCCCTACTTCCTGTCTCTACAGAAAAAAAAGGAAATTCAGTAATGTAGTTATGTCTCCTTCCATGATTACATTTAAGCCCAGAATGGCAAGAACTGATACGGCTTTTAACTACATCTTGACGCGAGTCATTTGGGACTGTTTGCCCCATTCACCAAAGGTATGATTGTCTATTCAGAGATGTCTCTGTTGTTTGTAAATCTTCAAAGAAGAAAAAAAGGACTAGTGTTGAGTAGTTGCATTTATGACAGTGGTGTAAATATTTAAATAACACAGTTGTGATTTGTTTTTAATTTCTCCTTAAGTACATCCCGTAAATAGTTCGATGTCATCTTGGATTTTGGTGAGAGAGGGGGTGGGGGAGGAGAGAGAGAGAGGGGGAGGGAGAGAGAGTGAGAGAGATAGAGAGAGAGAGATACAGACAGACAGACAGACAGACAGTCAAACGGACAGAGAATATGTGTTTACATGTGTGCGTGCGTCTGTACGTGTGTGTGAGTGTGTGTGTGTGTGTGTGTGTGTGTGTGTGTGTTGTGTGTGTGTGTGTGTGTGTGTGTGTGTTTGTCTCTCTCTGTCTCTGTCTCTGTCTCTGTCTCTCTCTCTCTCTCTCTTTCTTTCTTTCTTTCTTTCTCTCTCTCTTTCTCCTTCCCTGATTCTCTCTCTCCTTCCTTCTCTCTCTCTCTCTCTTTCTCTTTCTCTCTCTCTCTCTCTTTCTCTCTCCTTCCCTCATTCTCTCTCTCCGTCTTTACCTCTCTCGCTCCCTCTCTCGCTCTATTCTCCATCTCTGTCTCTGTCTCTTGCCATCACCACCCCCAATCCCTTTTCTTTTTATCTTTCTTTGTCTAACCCCATAGACTCGACTACTACCACCACTACGAACGATTCTCAGAAGTCAAAGAACTCTCCAGTCACCGTCCCAGACTTTCAGACTTTACTATTGACCCAATGATTGAGTTTCTCATAACATCTACGTGGAGAAAAGGGACGAGTACTTCTCCAAAGTTCTCTTCTGACGAGTCGCTCTCGGTATGTTTTCCTTAGAAGGTTTTCTTTCATCCGCTTTTACACGTAGGGCGACTCCAGACTTATACTGCGAGACAAAATTACTGTTTTTTTCGCTCCTTTATATTTCATGTTGACTTTGGTACCGACAAGAGGGATAAAATTCTGTGTTTTTTTTTGTAATTCATACTCAGAATAGTTCTCTTTCCTTTTCTTTCTTTCCTGTCTTTCTTTCTCACTTATGAGTACTTTTTTTCTGTTTCGTTCTTTCTTTCTTTTTTATTTTTCTTTCTTTTTCGTTCTTTCTTTCTTTTTTATTTTTCTTTCTTTTT
>JAPXFY010000013.1:6213701-6226201 GCA_030674185.1 Monoplex corrugatus | reverse complement strand
GATAAAATCAGAAGACAGAGACAGGGGAGACAGATAGAGACAGACTACAGACAAGAGAAAACAGCAGACAGACACAGAATTGAGTATGACAGACAGACAACCAAATCAAACCAGATCAGATATCCAGACAATGGCAGACAATCAGTTAATTGTTGGTCTTGACTGGTCACCAAACTATACCAGAAGAACGTGGATGGGCACAGTAATTATGTCCTTGCTCTTCAGAACTGGAATCAATGGGAGAATATTCACTGAGGGATAACCTTAACACCTTTATCACAGAGAACTGGATATAGTGTATCCAGACTCGGATCAATATAAACCCATCCTTCATCTCTGTGCCTCTGTCTCTGATCTCGTCTATCTGTCTCTGTGTCTCTGTCTCTGTCTCTGTGTCTCTGTACTCTGTCTCTGTCTCGTCTCTGTGTGCCTCTGTCTCTGTCTCTGTGTCTCTGTGTCTCTGTCTCTGTCTCTGTCTCTGTCTCTCTCTGTCTCTGTCTCTCTCTGTATCTGTCTCTGTCTCTGTCTGCCCTGTCTCTCTCTCTCTCTCTCTTTATCCTTCTCTCTCTCTCTCTCTCTCTCTCCTCTCTCTCTCTCTCTCTCTCTCCTCTCCTCTCTCTCTCTCTCTCTCTCTCTCCCCAAACGCACACATACAAAGAAACATACACTCGTACACACTACACTCTCTCTCATTTGTTTTGTTTTTTACTATTTCTGCCGTTTTATTTTATTTTTTCCACCTTTCTTTGTTTATATTGAATGATGTATAATAGGGTTATAATAATAATAGAATAATGAATTACAAGCTATTTATATAGCGCAAAATTTGATAAAATCAATCTAAGCGCTGAAGCAGACACACACGCAAGCAGCAGCGCACGGCACGCAATTACACACGGCAAAGATCACACACTACAACACTACAACAACAGCATGGCTATAAATGGGGGAAATGATAGAAGAGCAATGAAACGCAAGAATAAAAGAATGGAAAATTATAGAGAGGCATAGCAAGTATACAATGATATTGATAACATGGTGATCCCTCCGAGCGGAGAGCAGGCTGCAGAGGGGGGTTAGGATTTTATGCGGAGGAGAAAGGTGAGTTTTGAGAGCGGACTTTGAAGGAGACAAAAGTAGGTGCTGACGGACTGAGAGAGGAAGTTTGTTCCAGGAGAGTGGACCAGAAACAGAGAAGCTCGTGGACCAAGGTATGAGCTTAGTGCGTGGAAGCGAAAAGTCAGAGGATCGAGCAGAGCGGAGGGTACGTGAGGGAAGATAGGTCTCAAGTAGGCTTGACAGTAATCGGGGCTGCGTTTGAGGCTTTTGTAGCACATGGTGTCTAGTTTGTACTGTATGCGCTTTGATACAGGAGCCAGTGAAGTTGTGCCAGGAGAGAGATATGTGGTCCTTTTCTTTTTGATACAAGGCGTACAGCATTGTTTTGAATGCGCTGTAGGATGTGAATGGTGGAGCAGGAAGACCAGACAGGAGTGAATTGCAATAGTCAATGCGAGACATTATGAAGGAGAGAACGAGTTTTGCAGTTGTTTCGACAGAGAGATACTTCCTGATCAGCCTTATACGATGGAGATGATAGTAGCAAGATCTGGCAGTTTGAGAAACAAAGTTGTTCATGGAGAGGGTAGAGTCAATGCAGACACCAAGGTTTTTAGCTGAATCAGAAATTGGGACTGATGTGTTACATAATGGGAGAGAAAGAGGAGGCAGCTGAGAAAGTTTCTGACGGGTGCCAATGAGGATAGCTTCTGTTTTGTCGTCATTAAGCTGAAGTCTATTGTGTGTCATCCAGTTCTTAATGTCCGAGTAACACTCAGTGGTGCGAGTCAACAGGCGCTGTATATTATCAGGTGAGTCACTGTCTTGAAGTTGGGTGTCATCAGCATAGAAGTGGTGTTTTATAGAATGGGAGTTGATGATGGTGGACAGGGGGGAGGTGTAAAGAGTGAAAAGAACAGGGCCAAGGACAGATCCTTGTGGAACACCACAGGTCAGGTATGCAGGTTGAGAGTAAGTGCCATTGATGAGAACGGTTTGTTTTCTGTTGGATAGGTATGAAATGAACCAAGACAGAGCAATGTCAGAGATGCCAAAAGTATGATGAAGTCTAGAAAGGAGAATACCATGATCAATGGTATCAAAGGCTGCAGACAGATCAAGGAGTGTGAGGAGAGAGACTTTGCCAGTATCAGTTGCAAGGAGGAGATTGTTGAGATGTGTAGTAGGGCAGTTTCAGTGCTATGGCACTGGCGGTAGGCTGACTGGAAAGGATTGAGAAGATTGTTGGCAGACAGGTGAGAGTTCAGCTGGTTGAGGACGACTTTTTCAAGGAGTTTTTGACAAGAAAGAGAGATTAGAGATAGGCCGGTTAATGCTTTGTGTTTTTCTATGTGTCCATCTTGACCTCTTTGCACAAAATATGATGTGTTTTTTATTTTCCATGTATGTAAATGCTACATTTCAACTCAAATCGTAAACATATTATTTGTTTTCTCAGCTTTTCTGTCCCCATCTCTCTCCTGTCACTGTCTCTGTCTGTCTGTCTGTCTGTCTGCCTGTCTGTCTGTCTGTCTGTCTCTCTCTCTCTCTCTCTCTCTCTCTCTCTCTCTCTCTCTCTCTCTCTCTCTCTCTCTTCCTATACAGTAAGGAAATCGAAAATGACAGATAATTCCATAGACAAAACAAATGAGTTTGTACAAAGCTTCCCAGACACCATTTTCTTTAAAGAAATGGCAAAATAAGAGAGGGAGAAGTGAGAGCCTGCAGCAAACTGTGGTAGTCTATGAACAAACCTCAGAGATGTGTATTTTTCATTACAACAGAGGAGAACCCTGTATTAGCAAATAATAGTCGAGGGAGCCAGGGGCATTTTAAACATCAGAAATATTATTGGAACCATTTTAGTTTCAATTTTGACTTGCTGTAGGCTGGTATTTAAGTGCCTATGAAAGAATTGAATTTCCAGTTTGACTTGCTTTGAGGTAGTTTTTAAGTGCCTATGAAGGGATTTGCCTCTGCCAGTTTCCTACGAAAACAGAATCCACTGTTTAATCCTATGAGATTGATTCTGTCAGCCCAGTTATAGTTTCAATTTACTTGGTCTGAGGGCTATTTAAGTTATCTTGAGAATTATTTCTGTTCTTTTTGTCAGAGAAAGTATCGTCTCATTTTGTAGATCAGGTAAGCTAGATTCCTTTCGAAAAAAAAAGAAAACACACACAACAAATTGAGGGAGAGACATAGACAAATAATCATGACAATACTTACTGTACTCATATGGCGCCAAATCTTATGTGTCCAGCGTAGACTATCTTGTAATATACCATCAAAACCTACGCAAACTGAGGGAAAGAGGTAGTTGTGGAATATATTGTCGGGAAATGAGATGGGTTTTTACATTTGATTAAAAAGCAGAAAGAGTAGGTGTAAGACAAAGGGAGAATGGAGGTCTGTTCCAGGCAGGTGGTCCTAAAACAGCAAAAGAAAGCTGGCCAACAATTGATAGATTACATGTTGAACCTAAAGGAAAAGCGTATCTGAAGCTGGTGCTGTAACAAAGATACAATGGAGCAGACTGGTAAATGAAAACAGACATGATAGAACCAAGGAAAAGAAACAAGAAAAAAGAGGGAGGCTGAACTCAGACAAATACACAGTTTTTTTAAAAATCCAGAATACATTTTACTCATCGAAATGGCATTAGGTCCTACTGGGCCTGTCCTACAGTCAAGTTGTGCTATTCTGCACATTCTTGGTACAGAAAGGAAGAGGGCGAGCAGATGGGAGAAGAGAGGATGGGGGGAGAGAGAAGTAAAGAGACAGAGAAAGAGAGACATAGAGAAAAAGAGAGAGAGGGGGAGACAGATGGGGAGAAAGAGAGAAAGAGAGAGAAAAAGAGTGGGAAAGAGGAATAAGACTGACAGAGAGAGAGGGGGGTGGGCAGACAGACAGACGGTCAGAGTCAGAGAGAGGGAGAGAAGAGAGTGAGGGAGAGAAAGAGAATGAGAGACAGACAGATAGAGACAGAGAGAGGGAGAGATGAGAGAGACAGAGAGTGATCGGGAGAGAGAGAGAGAGTAACGATACAGATTTAACAAATGGTTCTACGTCAAGGAACTAGTCCTTTGAGGAATGGCAGAACAACGGGGTTAGATGTTGAGGTCAGCAAATTGTGCTGCTTTGTGATTAAACCTCCGAGGTGCATGTTTTCCATCACATGAGAGGAGCACTCTGAATTGTCAAATCATGCACCAGGGAGCCATGGGCACTGTCCAACACTGAACACTTCATCAGCCTGCTACCTGACACGCTTAGAAAATAACACACAAAAAAGGCTATTTATAGCTTCAACTATTCTTTGCCGAAATGCGTATTAGATTGTTCATGAGAGGAGTGTTTTCTCCCTACATTGTACGTTTCCAATGAAAATGTGTTCGAATTTTGTTAAAAGCCTTTCGAATTTCGGACGGACACTTGAGAGAGAGAGAGAGAGAGAGAGAGAGAGAGAGAGAGAGAGAGAGAGAGAGAGAGAGAGAGAGACAGAGACAGAGACAGAGACAGAGACAGAGACAGAGACAGAGACAGAGACAGAGACAGAGACAGAGAGACACAGAGAGACACAGAGACACAGAGACAGAGAAGGAAGAGAGAGAGACAGACAGACAGACAAACAGACAGAGGTATGACAGGCACTCATAAAAAGTCAAATCAACAAGAAGGGGAGAGAGAAAGATGGAAAGAGAAAGAGAGACAGAAAGAGGGAAAGAGAGAATGAAAGAGAGGGAGGGAGATAGACAGAGAGAGTGAGAGTGAGAAAGAGACACAGAGACATAGAGAGAGACACAGAGAGAGAGAGAGACAGAGAGAGACAGAGAGAGACAGAGACACACAGAGAGAGGAAATAAGACAGAGAGAGAGAGAGGAAATAAGAGATTAAACAAATGGTTCTACATGTATGTCAAGGAACCAGGCCTGGAGAAGTGACAGAGCAAGGGGGTTAGATGTTGAGGTCAGCAAATGGTGCTGCTTTGTGAATAAACCTCCGAGGTGTATGTTTTCCATCACATGAGAGGAGCACTCTGTATTGTCAAACCATGCACCAGGGAGCCATGGGCACTGTCGAACACTGAACACATAATCAGTCTGCTACCTGACATGCTTAGAAAATAACCCAAAAAAGCGTACTTATAGTTTTAGTTACTGCTTGCTGAAATGTGTGTTATATTGCTCATGAGAGGAGTGTTTTCTCCTCAAATCTTAATTTTTCTATGAGAATGAGTTCTAAATTTGTTTTTAAAGCCTCTGGGACGGACACTTGAGAGAGAGAAGAGAGAGAGAGAGAGAGAGAGAGAGAGAGAGAGACTGAGACAGAGACAGAGACAGATACAGAGATAGAGACACACAGAGAGACACAGAGAGAGGGAGAGTGACAGAGAGAGGAGTGAGAGATAAACAGGCAGGAGACAGAGACAGAGGGAGACAGAGAGGGAGAAGGACAGAGAGAGGAGTGAGAGATAGACAGGCAGGAGACAGAGACAGAGACACTGGGAGAGACAGAAAGAAACAAAAATACCGGACAGAGAAAGAGAATGAGAGTGAGAGAGGAGAAAGAGGGAAAGAGAGAGAGAGAGAGACGAGCAGACAGACAGACAGACAGACAGAGACAGACAGACAGACAGAGACAGAGGAATGACAGACACACGTAAAAGAATCAAACCGGAACAGATACCCGGACAAAGTGACAAGCACATTACTGGTTGGTTGTATATTCCTCTCAAATATCACCAAACGTATTCCTGGGGGAGGGGAACTTTGAGTGATACAGGGTAATTATAACATGTCTCTCCAGAGACCTGGATTAGGGGATGAATATTCATACTGAGGGATAACCTTAACACGTTTGTGAATAAAAAGGGGAGAGAGAAAGAGGGAGAGACAGAAAGAGAGACAGAGGGAAGGAGAGAAAGAGAGTGAGTGAGAGAGAGAGACAGAGACACAGAGAGAGAGGACAGAAACACAGAGAGAGAGGAGAGAGAGACAGAGACACACAGAGAGAGGACAGAAACAGAGAGAGAGAGGAGAGAGAGAGAAAGAGACACACACAGAGAGGACAGAAACACAGAGAGAGAGGAGAGAGAGAGACAGAGACACACAGAGATAGGACAGAAACAGAGAGAGAGGGGGAGAGAGAGAGAGACAGAGACACAGAGAGAGAGAGGACAGAAACACAGAGAGAGAGGAGAGAGAGAGACAGACAGACACAGAGAGAGAGGACAGAAACACAGAGAGAGAGGAGAGAGAGAGAGACAGACAGACACAGAGAGAGAGGACAGAAACACAGAGAGAGAGAGGGGAGAGAGAGACAGAGACACAGAGAGAGAGGACAGAAACACAGAGAGAGAGAGGGGAGAGAGAGAGAGACAGAGACGCAGAGAGAGAGGACAGAAACACAGAGAGAAAGGAGAGAGAGAGAGAGAGAGAGAGAGAGAGAGAGAGACAGACAGAGAGACAGAGACACACAGAGAGAGGACAGAAACAGAGAGAGAGAGGGGAGAGAGAGAGAGAGAGAGAGAGAGAGAGAGAGAGAGAGAGAGACAGAGACAGAGAGAGAGAGGACAGAAACACAGAGAGAGAGGAGAGAGAGAGACAGAGACACAGAGAGAGAGGACAGAAACAGAGAGAGAGAGGGGGGAGAGATAGACAGAGACGCAGAGAGAGAAGACAGAAACACAGAGAGAGAGGAGAGAGACAGAGACAGAGACACAGAGAGAGATGACAGAAACAGACAGCGAGAGAGGAGAGAGAGAGAGAGACAAAGACACAGAGAGAGGACAGAAACAGAGAGAGAGAGGAGAGAGACAGAGACAGAGACAGAGAGAGAGACAGAAACAGAGAGAGAGAGAGAGAGGAGAGAGAGAGAGACAGAGACAGAGACAGAGAGAGAAAGAGAGAGGAATGCAAGAGATCAAACAAGTGGTTCTACGTCATGGAACCATTCCTTGGAGGAATGACAGAGCAAGGGAGTTAGAGGCTGAGGTCAGCAAATGGTGCTGCTTTGTCAATAAACCTCCGAGGTGTATGTTTTCCATCACAAGAGAGGACCACTCTGTATCTCAAACCATGCACTAGGGAGCCATGGGCACCGTCCAACAGTGAACACATAATCAGTCTGCGACTTGAAACGCTAAGAAAATAACAAAAAAAGCCTACATATAGTTTCAATTATTGCTTGCTGAAATGGGTATTACAGTGTTGATCAGACAGTTGTTTTCTCCCCAAGTTTAACTTTCATGCGAAAATGGGTTCTGATTTTGTTAAAAGACATTGGGACGGACGTTTGAGAGAGAGAGGGAGAGAGAGAGGGACAGAGACAGAGACAGAGAATGACAGAGAGACAGAGACAGACAGAGAGACAGAGAGAGACAGAGACTGACAGAGAGACAGAGACAGACAGAGAGAAACAGACAGAGACAGAGCCACACAGACAGACAGGCAGACAGGCAGACAGACAGACAGGCACAGAGACAGACAGAGACAGAAAGAGAGAGATAAGATACAGACAGAGACAGACATAGAGACAGACAGACAGAGACAGACTGACAGAAAGAGAGACAGACAGACAGACAGATATAGAGATAGGCAGACAGACCAACAGAGAACTAGGTATGATAGAAATAAACAATTCAGACCAGATCAGAAACCCAGCCAAAGTGGCAGGCATATTACCACACAGTTGTATGTTCCTTCATCTATCACCAAACTTATTCCTGGGAGGACTTGGATGGCACTGGGTAATTATGTCCTGTCTCTCCAGAGACCTGGAATAATGGATGAATATTCATACTGGAGGATAACCTTAACACCTTTATCAACAGAGAAGCTGGCATCTGTGAGTTATCCCAGACTGGATCGATATCAAATTCAGAGAGAGGAACAGT
Organism: Monoplex corrugatus; assembly: GCA_030674185.1. Taxonomy (NCBI): domain Eukaryota; kingdom Metazoa; phylum Mollusca; class Gastropoda; order Littorinimorpha; family Ranellidae; genus Monoplex; species Monoplex corrugatus. The sequence continues at coordinate 6,218,243 of JAPXFY010000013.1, read as the reverse complement.
TCTCAAAGGAAGATACATATATGTTTTTGGAGATAGAGTGGAGGGAAATGACAGTAGGTCTTCAGAAAGAAGGGTTGAGTACTCGTACTTGTTGTAGAAGGGAGTAGGAATGGTCAGCACTGGAATTCACTGACTGGTATTCCTTTGTTCCTTTGATGAACTACCCTGTGCATGGCTGTGGGCTGATTGATATGGTAATCAATATTGTATTTTCAGCCATCTAGCATGGTTTGTGTGTACGTGTTTAATAGTTGTGTGTGTGTGTGTGTGTGTGTGTGTGTGTGTGTGTGTGTGTGTGTGTGTGTGTGTGTGTGTGTGTGTGTGTGTGTGTGTGTGTGCGTTCGTTCGTTCTTTAATTTAACGTCTATTCACTATGAGTGATATTAGACGTGGGGGGGGGGGGGAGGGGGATGGAGGATGAGAGGTGGGCGAGTTGCATTGTGGGGAGAAGGGAGACAGAGTAAAAGACATAAATGGGTAAATAGAAAAATGGAACAAGATCTTAACACTAACAATTAACATTAACAATGTGAAGGAAAAATTTAACGCTAAAATACTAACTTCATAAACTTAAAGCAATACATTAACAGGACTGTGAACCAATGATTCTGAAATTTTAACTGATAAAGACTGATCAGAAGTTACTTCTTTAAAATGAGTTTCAGAATAGTTTTCTTTTGTAAATATTTTTGGTAAAAAAGAACCTAGCATTTTGATATTTTTACAATATTTTGTTTTCAACGCGTTTAGCTGAATACGAAAATGAACAGCAACAATCGATCTCGAATGATATATGGAAGAATACTTCAATTTTTTACATACATTTTGTAATGAAAGTTTTATCATATGTTGTGTGACAAACTTTTCATTGAAATATTCATGAAATCGAATCCATGAAGCTGATTCTAGCAAGTTGCAAGCTTCTTTTACGGAAGTTTTAATACGTAATTCTATAGTATTATCAGTGTTGTGTGCACCTTGTTTAGCTGCTCTGTCTACTACTTCGTTACCATGAAGACCAACGTGAGAAGGCACTCAGCATAAACTGATATCTATACCGTTTTGTCCTTAAACGATGTATAAGATGATTTGCCTCAGTAATTAAGTCAGGTCTTGTGTCTGATTAAAAGACTGTAAGGCATATAATACAGATTTTGAATCAACAAAGAGAACCACTTTAAAAACGACAGGTTTAAGGTCTACTAAATAATGCAACGCTCGTGTAATAGCGACTAATTCCGCTGTAAATATAGATATATTTGGCCCAAGGAAAAATGACTTTTGTATTTTAAATTTTGGAACATAATACGCTGCTCCAGCAGATTTATTTTCTAAGACTGACCCATCGGTAAAAATATGGAGGTGGGTACGGTATTTTTCATCGACGTGTTCTCTTGCTGTGCATATCGAAATGTTAATGTTTTCATATTTCTTAGCATCTGTATAATCAATATCAAAAGTGGCTTTAAGCATTTCCCATGTAGGGATAGGCGTTGTGGATGGTGTCTCAGCTATTTCATCCAAACTTATGTTAGACTATTTGACTAAGTCAGATATGTAAGTTGCAACAGTCATTTGTGATGAAATGTTGCTTGCTCGTTTTGGAAAGTCAACATCAGACCTAAGTTTTAATTTCCTTGCTCACAAAATTGTCCGTTTGTGAAGTAGTTCTGATTGCAAACTTTGCTGTCGCTAGCTCACGATAGCTGTTCAGAGACAGAATTCCAGCAACTTTGTACGTTTCCAGATTTGAAGCATGGGCTGGTACACCTAGTGCAATTTTAAGACTTTTGCAGTCTAAACTTTGAATCTTCTTTAGTAAATATTTGGGTGCACTGAAGAACACTTCTTGTGCATAAGATAATTTAGATCTTACAAGTGCTGTTGATAGATAGAAGTATGTTTGTATCCATTCCCCAGGGTAATCTACTTATTATCTTTAAAAAATTTAAGGCTTTTCTTGCTTTTGTTAAAATATAATCAAAATGGGCATTCCAGTTTAATTTCGATGTTATAAAGACTCCCAGAAATGTTACAACCAGTTTGTAATGGATCACTTCACCATGCAGCCTGAAAGTAGGCAAGTTATTTAAAGTACCACCAGGATTAAAGAGCATCATGTTAGTTTTTTTTCTGCTGACAACGTCAGACCATTTTCTAACATGTAGTTTCCAAGACTATCTAGATCAGATTGATACAACTTCCTGATGTAATTCTGCGCTCTCTGGGGAGTTGTCTTTTTTAAAGTAATATTCATCCAGATGCATATATCATCAGCGTACTGTACCAAAACAACACGATTTGAGAGTACTTTAGAAGATCATATATAAGGATATTAAATAAAATAGGTGCTATCACTGAACCTTGAGGAATTCCCATGTCAAGATATCGTGAAGAAGAATAACTTGTTCCCACTCTTGCTTGAATTGTTCTATTGGCTAGATAGGACTTAATATAATTATACATATTGCCAGATAGACCAATAGATTTCAGCTTGTACAATAAACGTTTATGCCAAACTTGATCATAAGCTTTTTTCACATCAAAAAATTTTGCTAAAAGACTTTTTCTACGGGCAAATTGTTGTTTTATCTGAGTTGTAAGTTTAACCAGGTGCTCAACTGTGGATCTCCTTTTTCTGAAACCTGCCTGGTTTACCGGAATAACGTTAATTCTATCACAGTAATGTATAAGTCTGTTTAGGATCAATCTTTCCATTAGTTTGCTCGTATGGGACGTCAAAGCAATAGGTCTGTAACTGTTTTTATTGTTTTTAGGCTTTCCTGCTTTTAATATGGGTATAACAACAGACTTTTGCCATACCTGTGGTACAGTTCCACTCACCCAGCACTTCTGAAAAAATGTATGTAAGAAAATAATATAATTTTCTGGAAGATGTGTGTGTGTGTGTGTGTGTGTGTGTGTGTGTGTGTGTGTGTGTGTGTTGTGTGTGTGTGTGGTGTGTGTGTGTGCGTGTGAATGTGTGTGTGTGTGTGTGAGTGTGTGTGTGTGTGTGTGTGTGTTTATGTGTGTGTTCACGTGTGTATATCTATGTGTAAGTGTGTGTGTGTTTGGGTGCGCACGCGCACGCGTGTGTGTGTATGTTCGTGTGTGTGTGTGTGTGTGTATGTGTGTGTGTGTGTGTGTTGTGTGTGTGTGTGTGTGTGTGTGTGTGTGTGTGTGTGTGTGTTGTGTGTTTATGTGTGTGTTCACGTGTGTATATCTATGTGTGAGTGTGTGTGTTTGGGTGCGCACGCGCACGCGCGTGTGTGTGTGTGTGTGTGTGTGTGTGTGTGTGTGTGTGTGTGTGTGTGTGTGTATGTGTGTGTGTGTGTGTGTGCGCGCACGAACGTGTCTATGTGAGTGTGTGTGTGTGTGTGTGTGTGTGTGTGTGTGTGTGTGTGTGTGTGTGTGTGTGTGTGTGTGTGCGCGCACACATGAGCGTATCTGTGTGTGTGTCTATGTATGTAAAAGAGATTGCGTGCTTTCGTATTTCGTTATTCATGTGTATTTTGTCTGTCGCTCTTTATTTCTTTTGATAAATGCATATTCAACAATCTTTGTTGCTCTGTCTGTTGGTCTGTCTGTCTGTCTGTCTTCTGTCTCTCTCTCTCTCTCTCTCTTTTCTCTCTCTTCTCTCTCTCTCTCTCTCTCTCTCTCTCTCTCTCCTCTCTTTCTCTCTCTCTCTTTCCTTCTCTATGTTTTTTCTCTTAAGTTACCATTCTCGAAAATAAACACACTACTGTGCTCTTTCTCTTTGTCTGTCTGTCTGACTGTCTCTGTCTATGTCTCCATCTCTCTCTGACAATATCTGTCTGGCTGGCTGTCTGTCTGTCTATCTATAATAATAATAATAATAATAATTACAATATGTATATAGCGCAAAATCTTGATAAAATCAAATCTAAGCGCTGAAGCAGACACACACGCAAGCACGCACGCACGCACGCACGCACGCACACGCACGCACCACACACACACACACACACACACACACACACACACACACACGCATGGCTATAAATGGGGAGAAAGAATAAAAGCAATAAAAGCAAGAATAAAACCAATGGAAAATTATAGAGAGCATAGCATATACAATTATATATTATAACCATGTGATTCCCTCCGAGCGGAGACAGGCTGCAGAGGGGGGGGGGGGGGTGAGTGAGGTTAGGATTTTATGCGGAGGAGAAAAGGTGAGTTTTGAGAGCGGACTTGAAGGAGACAAAAGTAGGTTGCTGACGGACTGAGAGAGGAAGTTTGTTCCAGGAGAGTGGACCAGAAACAGAGAAGGCTCGTGGACCATAGGTATTGAGCTTAGTGCGTGGAAAGCGAAAAGTCAGAGGATCGGAGGCAGAGCGGAGGGTACGTGAGGGAAGATAGATCTCAAGTAGGCTTGACAGGTAATCGGGGGCTGCGTTATTGAGGCTTTTGTAGCACATGGTGTCTAGTTTGTACTATCTCTGTCTCTGTCTCTCTCTGTGTCTCTGTGTCATTCTGTCTCTGTCTGTCTGTCTGTCTGTCTGTCTGTCTGTCTTCTTC
>JAPXFY010000013.1:6203701-6206201 GCA_030674185.1 Monoplex corrugatus | reverse complement strand
GAGATACAGACACTTGTGGTGTTGATCATGTACAACACTGTCACTGACGTAGCCATGAAGTGTCCATAACTGGACTGTGTGGTTCCAATGTTTTTCTTCACGCTCAACTCTGGGTAGATCCAAGTTGGAACTTATGAATTCCACGATAATTTTAAATGGGTGAAATGGAATTCAAACCCACAATCTTCCAAACGATTTGTCCGTTGCGCTGTTCACTACACCAGGTGGTTATGTTTCTCTTTCTCCTCTCTCCTCTCTCTCTCTTTTTTTCTCTTTCTTCTCTCTCTTCTTCTCTCTTTCTTTCTCTCTTCTCTCTCTCTCTCTCTCTCTTCTCTTCTCTTCTCTTTCTCTCTCTTTCTTCTCTCTCTCTCTCTTTCTTCCTCTTTCTTTCTCTCTCTCTCTTTTCTCTTTCTCTCTCTCTCTCTTTCTTTCTCTCTCTCTCTCTTTTTCTTCTCTCTCTTTTCTTTCTCTCTTTCTTTCTCTCTCTCTCTCCTCTCTCTCTCTCTCTCTCTCTCTCTCTCTCTCTCTCTCTCTCTCTCTCTCTCCCTTTCCTGGTTTCTCACTCTGTCTTGCACTACACATTAAGGAAATCGAAAATGACAGGGAATCCTATAAACAAAACAAATGAGTCGGTATCTAAAACCGTAAAAGATTTTCTAAGAGAAATGACAAAATAAGAGAGGGGGGTGTGAGCGCCTGGAGCAAACTGTGGTACTCTGTGAAAAAATCTCGGAGGTGTGTATTTTTCATTACACCAGAGGAGCTTCCTTTATTGGCAAATAATACACTAGGGAGCCAGGGGAATTTTGAGCACCAGAAACATTAGACCCATTTCGGTTTCACATTTTGACTTGTTATGAGGTGGTATTTAAGTGCCTTTGAAATGTTTCAGTTTCAATTTTGACCTGCTCAGAGGTGGTATTTTAGTGCCTATGAATTTTTGTTCCCTCTGCCAATTTCCTATGAAAAAAAATCCTCTATTTAATCCTATAAGATTCATTCTGTCAGCTCAGCTATAGTTTTAATTTGCTTAGCTTTGATGGCTTTTTAAGTTCTCATCAGAATTGTTTCTATTTTATTTTATCAGAGAAAAATATTTTAATGTTGTAGATCTGGCGTCAAATCTTGGCAATTCACATTAAAATGCACGCATGCACCAGACACACGCATGCAACCAGGTCAGACTACTTTATAATGTACATAGAAGGTCTGCACAATCCAAGAGAAAGAGTTAGTTGTGAAATTCATTGTCGGAAAAAGAGGTGGGTTTTTAAATTGGATTCAAAGCAGAAAGGGTAGATGTCAGGAGAAGGGAGAATAGAAGTCTGCTCCAGACAGATGGTCCTGAAACAGAAAAGAATGCTGTCCAACAGTTGAGACCTGTTCAGTGCTTCCGACCGAATATTCGGTTGGAAGAAACGTATGCCTTCAGTGCCACCGACCGAATATTCGGTCGGCGACTTTTACTATTTTTAGCCGGAAAACCCCAAAGCTTTTAGAGACGTATGATATATCAACAAAAACTTCATTATTCCCTCTATATATAGATGCTAATTATGTATGTGTGACGTTTTACGGTCTTTTCTGCCCGTGTGGTTGAAAATGTGACCCCCTACAGCTGATTACTATTCAGCGAGTGTAAACAATGGCGGACGGACTCGATTCAACACCGAGCGTCGATCAGACCCGAAAAACAACTTATGCAGCAAAAGAAGTTGCAGAAATCATTACTTGTGGAACTGATTCTGATTTGCAGTCTGTCGATAACAGTGAAAATGACGATATTTCGGCGCATGCAGGCGATATTTCGGTGTTGATGTCCGAAGTCGGACTTGACCCAGATAAGAGTCGAAGTGGACAGTACTAGCACTGGCGATCGTAAAAACGAAAGTACTGTCCCTCCTGGTGTGTTGCAAAATATACTGAACAAGAAAATGTATAGTGTTGTGGGGTTTTCTGGGCTGGATGAAGAGATATGATTTTTTTTTTTTTTTTTTTAAGTCAAGACGTTTAAAACTCCGTGGCACAGGCGATACATCTTTATATTTACACTTTGGCAGCGAAAGGGTTTAAATGTCGGAACTTTTAGAAAAAGAGTATCTGAAGCTGAGCGCAAGGCGCGAGTTGATGCATAATGTATACTGATGCTTTCACAAAGGTATGATAGAGCGACTGGTGAATAGAAACAAATGAAAACAGCAGACTGACCGTAAGAAAGGCCCAGTGGGATCTGACGCTATGTCCATGAGTTAAAAGTATTCTGGATTTTTTCAGAGTTTCTATTTGTTTGAGCTCAGCCTCTCTTTTTTTCTCTGCTCCGTTTCTTCTTCTGTGTGTGTACGTGTGTGTGTTGTGTGTGCACGCGCGCGCGTGTGTGTATGTGTATATGTGTGTGTGTTTGTGTGTGTGTGTGCATGTGCATGTGTGTGTGTGAGTGTGTGTGTGTGTGCATGTGTGTGTGTGTGTGCATGTGTGTGTGTGATGTGTGTGTGTGCATGTG
>JAPXFY010000013.1:6173701-6183701 GCA_030674185.1 Monoplex corrugatus | reverse complement strand
TTCTTCTTCTTCTTCTTCTTCTTACTGTTGTTGTTGTTGTTGTTGTTGTTGTTGTTGTTGTTATAATTATCATTACCGTTGTTGCTGCTGCAGCTACCGCTTCTACTGTTGCTGTCGTACATGAACTGAAATCAAAGGTAAATTACAAGGAAAGAAACACACAAGGAAATGATATATACTTTGTTGAACCTTAGAATTACGATTTTCATCTGAAAATAAAGGAATAGAAGCGAAACAAAGAAAACAACTTAGGGTAATGCATAATGAACGCCTTGTAAATTATGGATATAAACGTCGGTGGTGAAAGAAGTTTTCCTTGAAAAAATCAGGATTTTTTTTATTATTGAATGGATGTAAACTAACCTTACCAATACTCTGAAACAAACACTGACAAAATGGCAGACTCATGACAACATGTTTCTCTCAGGCATTTGTGTGTCAACAGAATGTATTCTTGATGAATGGTACAGAGTCGTAATCAATCTTATTTATTCTTCTTATGCATTTGAACAAAGTTCAAACAATTACTATCCATTGGGACATAGACACGTTGACTAGGATCTATATTTGCTAAACTTTTTCTGGTAGGTTGGCAAGCACTACGTAAGAAATATGCACGAATGTCTTTAAATTACAGAGGTAGTTGCATTAGTAATCCGTAAAAATAGAAAGCGGGAATATATTAAAAAATCCAGAAAAATGTGGGTGATTAGAAAGAGGAATTTTCAAGCGTAGAATTTCAAAAGGTGGAGAGACATTTACATGTATAATGAAAGAACCCACCACATCACCATGGGAGGTAATAATGACCTATTCCCAGGTCGTCTGGGCTGATCAATAAATATTCATGTGAACTAATGATCATATCATCGTTTGGGGCCCTTCATCAACCGTCGTGTCAGCATTCGTGACCCCTGTAAATGCAGTCGATAAGTAGTCCCCAAATAGGAAAGTCAAGCCATATTACTGATATCTATTTTCTTTCATATGTAGTCTTTTTCTCTTACTCGACGAAGCAGCAGCGAAGTTTTTGTTTGTTTGTTTGTTTGTGTGTGTGTGTTTGTTTGTTTGTTTGTTTGTTTGTTTTTTTCTCTCTCTCCTAATGTTCATACTTGTTTTTTGTTCTTTCCTAATCTTATATTTACGTTTGACAAAGGCTAGTTTGCCAAAAATTTGGGCCTGTCTTGTCTGGTTGTATTAAATACGCGTTCTGATTTGTTTCTGGTTCCTGTTTGCTTGAACGCGGGCAATGGTACTTGTTTTGGATTGCGTATCACACGGTTTATGTCTATCAAAATATTCTGCTCTACTTCATGATGACACACCCCTTTGTCGATCGGAGAGATCTGTAAGTGGTCACACTTGTTTTGGATTGCATATCACACGCTTTATGAAGCTGGTGAACAGGATGAAGAAATCAAAACTGGTGGACAGGGTGAAGAAATCAAAACTGGTGGACAGGATGAAGAAATCAAAGCTGGTGGACAGGATGAAGAAATCAAAACTGGTGGACAGGGTGAAGAAATCAAAGCTGGTGGACAGGGTGAAGAAATCAAAGCTGGTGGACAGGGTGAGAAATCAAAACTGGTGGACGGTGAGAATCAAAGCTGGTGGAAGATGAAGAAATCAAAGTGTGGACAGGGTGAGAAATCAAGCTGGTGACAGGTAAAGAATCAAATATGGTGGACGGGTTGAAGAAATCAGCTGGTGACTGGATGAAGAAATCAAGTGGTGGACGGGTGAAGAAATCAAGTGGTTGGACAGGGTGAAGAAATCAAGCTGTGATTGGGTTGTAAGTAATCAACGGTGGACAGGGTTGAAAAATCAAGCTGGTGACAGGATTGTAAAATCCAAAGCTGAGTGGTTCGTGAAGAATCAACTGTTGGACAGGAGGAGAAACAAAGTGGTGGACAGGGTGTAGAATCAAAGCTGGTGGTACAGGGTGAGAAATCAAAATGGTGGACAGTATGAGAATCAAGCTGTGTGGACAGGGTGAAGAAATCAAGTGGTGGACAGGGTGAGAATCAAAAGCTGGTGGACAGGGTTGAAGAAATCAAACTGTGAACAGGATGAAGAATAAGCTGGTGGACAGGATGAAGAAATCAAAGCTGGTGGACAGGGTGAAGAAATCAAACTGGTGGACAGGGTGAAGAAATCAAAGCTGGTGGACAGGGTGAAGAAATCAAAGCTGGTGGACAGGATGAAGAAATCAAAAGCTGGTGGACAGGGTGAGCTGTGTTTTACATCTTGGCCTACTGTGTTCGCCCAACGCTACAGCTTTGTGTTCTCTGGATTTAAGTGTTGTATCAGTTTGTTGCTTTGAAATCCTGACACACGGTGATGTAAATATTTTTTTTTAATTTTGAATATTTTACCAGATAATCTGATTTTAGGGTTTTTATGCCTACTTTTCATCATTTTGGTTCGGCCGCTCAGGTCGGACATTTTATTCTGTGAGCTGTGTTTTACATCTTGGCCTACTGTGTTCGCCCAACGCTACAGCTTTGTGTTCTCTGGATTGAAGTGTTGTGAACTGACCAACCCACACACCAACCTGCAAGTATCTTCCTCTCCTGACTGGCTCGCAATTATGGACCTGCCTCTTATAAAACAAATGGACTGACACTTTTTAAACACAGCAAGTGCTACCTCGGTGGAGGCGTCTACCAGCGAATACGAACACTGGGGCTGTGTCCTAAGCCCCGCACTGAGCGATCCTGTCGTGGTGGACGTCTCCACCGTCTTTGGCACAACCTGCCTCCTGCCCGACGCCACTTTTCGTCTCCTGCTTCTTCTTCGTCTCCTCCACTGCCCCTGCCCTCGACCTCGCTGCTGCAATCTTCTTTCCCTCCTCTGCGTCTTCGCCTTCGCCTTCTGTCCGGTTAGTCCGCCTTCACCTTCTGTCCCGCTAGTGCCGCCTTCACCTTCTGTCCCGCCAGTGCCGCCTTCACCTTCTGTCCCGCCGGTGCCGCCTTCGTCGCCACCCCGGCCACCACCATAGACTGTGATAAACTAAAATTATGCCTTTTTAATGCTCAGTCAACATGCAAGGATGGCAAAGCCGAAGTCATTGCCGATTTTATCGCAGATGAACGTGTTGACATTGCTTTTATCACAGAGACATGGCTTAACCCCCTTGGTCACGAACCTATACATGCTAGCCTCACTCCGAGTGGTTACAGGCTTGCTTCTTTCCATCGCTCATCCCGAGGTGGCGGTATCGCCATCCTCTACAAGGACTCACTCCATTCCCGCTTATCTTTCTCGCAGTCTCTGCCTTTCTCCCATCCTTCTTTCGAGCACGTTGAAGTATCCTTCCAATCCAACCCTCACCCCATCACCTTCTCCTGTGTCTATCGACCCCCACCTAGCTCTGCCAACAAACTCACCACATCCACGTTTCTGTCTGACTTTGACCAATTGCTTGACCACTACTGCCTCTTACCTTGAAATCTCATCATTCTAGGTGACATCAATGTCCACTATGACAACACTCGCCATTATGACACAAGACATATCATCAACTCTCTGTCCAATCAAATATGATTCAACACATTTCTGAACCAACCCATCAAAAAGGTCACATTCTTGACTGGATCATTTCTCGTGATCACCACAATTCCGCTACTGACAACTGCTTAGTTCTTTCTACCCGTCTAACTTCAGCCCTTCCATCTGACCACTCTGCAATTCTCTGTTCTCTCGACATTCCTCCTCCTTCCCGTACCATGCGCACAGTGACTCGACGCAATCTCAAATCTATCGACCTCTCCACATTTTCATCTGATGCCTCCCGTCTCCTTTCTGAAAAGTCACATAACCTTGCCGATGAATTCTATACTACTCTCCACCATCTTCTGGACACTCATGCTCCAGCCACAACCCGTCTTTTACCTGACTGCCCCCCTACCCCCTGGCTCACTCATGAGATTGCCTGTGCAAAACGTGCCCGCCGCAGAGCAGAGCGCCGTTGGCGCAAATCCAAACTCACTGTACACAGGCAACTTTTCCAAGCCTCTAAAACAAAAGTATCCACCCTCATTGCATCAGCAAAAACAAGCTATTTCCAAACCAAAATCCTGAATGCCTCTTCTTCAAAAGAACTCTTTACAACCATGAATCATCTCCTTGGCACACGAAAAGATTTACCTCTCCCAACAAAACATACAAATGAAGAACTCCCATCTGTATTCTCCAAGTATTTCACCACCAAAATACAAACTCTTCGTGACAGGCTTGACAGGACACCCTGTCAACCATGCCCACCTGACCCTTCCTTCTCTGGCACACCTCTTACTACTTTTACCCCAGTCTCACAAGAAGAAATTTTCAACACAATCAGATCCATGTCGTTCAAAACCTGCGAACTGGATCCTCTTCCAGGTTCTCTCTACTCCGACTGTCTCCCTACTCTCCTCCCATTCATCACTGACATCATCAACACTTCTCTTCAAACTGGAACTGTCCCAGATTCTTTCAAGTCTGCTATTGTTCACCCTCTCCTCAAGAAACACAATTTAGACCCAAATGAACTGAAAAATTATCGGCCTATCTCTAATCTCTCTTTCTTGTCGAAACTCCTTGAAAAAGTCGTCCTCAACCAGCTGAACTCTCACCTGTCTGCCAACAATCTCCTCAATCCTTTCCAGTCAGCCTACCGCCAGTGCCATAGCACTGAAACTGCCCTACTACACATTCTCAACAATCTCCTCCTTACAACTGATACTGGCAAAGTCTCTCTCCTCACACTCCTTGATCTGTCTGCAGCCTTTGACACCATTGATCATGGTATTCTCCTTTCTAGACTTCATCATACTTTTGGCATCTCTGACATTGCTCTGTCCTGGTTCACTTCATACCTATCAAACAGAAAACAAACTGTTCTCATCAATGGCACTTACTCTCAACCTGCATACCTGACCTGTGGTGTTCCACAAGGATCTGTCATTGGCCCTGTTCTTTTCACTCTTTACACCTCCCCCCTGTCCACCATCATCAACTCCCACTCTATAAAACACCACTTCTATGCTGATGACACCCGACTTCAGGACAGTGACTCACCTGATAATATACAGCACCTGTTGACTCGCACCACTGAGTGTTACTCGGACATTAAGAACTGGATGACACACAATAAACTTCAGCTTAATGACGACAAGACAGAAGCTATCCTCATTGGCACCCGTCAGAAACTTTCTCAGCTGCCTCCTCTTTCTCTCCCATTATGTAACACATCAGTCCCAATTTCTGATTCAGCTAAAAACGTGGTGTCTGCATTGACTCTACCCTCTCCATGAACAACTTTGTTTCTCAAACTGCCAGATCTTGCTACTATCATGTCCATCGTATAAGCTGATCAGGAAGTATCTCTCTGTCGAAACAACTGCAAAACTCGTTCTCTCCTTCATAATGTCTCGCATTGACTATTGCAATTCACTCCTGTCTGGTCTTCCTGCCTCCACCATTCACATCCTACAGCGCATTCAAAACAATGCTGTACGCCTTGTACTCAAAAAGAAAAAAGCTGACCACATATCTCCTCTCCTGGCACAACTTCACTGGCTCCCTGTATCAAAGCGCATACAATACAAACTAGACACCATGTGCTACAAAAGCCTCAATAACGCAGCCCCCGATTACCTGTCAAGCCTACTTGAGATCTATGTTCCCTCACGTACCCTCCGCTCTGCCTCCGATCCTCTGATTTTTCGCTTTCCACGCACCAAGCTCAATACCTATGGTCCACGAGCCTTCTCTGTTTCTGGTCCACTCTCCTGGAACAAACTTCCTCTCTCAGTCCGTCAGCAACCTACTTTTGTCTCCTTCAAGTCCGCTCTCAAAACCCACCTTTTCTCCTCTGCATAAAATCCTAACCTCACTCAACCCCCCCCCCCTCCCCCTCTGCAGCCTGTCTCCGCTCGGAGGGGAATCACATGGTTATAATATATAATTGTATATGCTATGCTCTCTATAATTTTCCATTGCTTTTATTCTTGCTTTTATTGCTTTTATTCTTTTTCTTTCTCCCATTTATAGCCATGCGTGTGTGTGGGTGTGTGTGTGTGTGTGTGTGTGTGTGTGTGTGTGTGTGTGTGTGTGTGCGTGTGTGTGCGTGCGTGCGTGCGTGCGTGCGTGTGTGTCTGCTTCAGCGCTTAGATTTGATTTTATCAAGATTTTGCGCTATATAAATATTGTAATTATTATTATTATTAGAAATAAAAGTGTTAAGTATTTTGCAATTGGTGGATACGGTGTGGGAGTCAATGGGTTAAACATCATATGAGAACATCAGTGGGATGTGGTTATCTGTCATCCACACAACGTGTTGTGTCCAACCATGCTGACATTTGATGACTAGACACTCACTGCTTGGCAGGCCACACTTTTTCCAGAACTTAAGATTTGGACTTTCGATTTTGTTACGTGATGTTGGAGATTTGGACAGACATCTTTGAAGGAACTGTTTCAGCTGTTGAATGTGTCGTTTATAGGTAGTCCAGATCTGTTGCATCAGTACAAGAGGGCGGTCTGGTCTATCGCAGTCTGCAAAGCAATATTCCTGGGGAGTCTGATGCCGTAGTATGGCCATAATGTTTTAATCAACCTTCAAAAGGAAGAGATGTATTTTAAAGATGTGCAGCATCACCTTGGCATCATGAAATTCAGTGGTGCTCACTGTTCGGCCCAAATATCAGAACTAGTTACAGCATTGATCTTAACTCTTTTTATAACAATCAGAGGGAGTGAATCGCCAGAAACCATAGATGGTGTCGGCTGAAACATAGCCGCTGTCTTGATGAAGTTAACTGTAAAGTGAAATCATTTGCAAGCCTCAGCAAACTTATCAAACTTATCAGGGGATATCCTTTTGTGAATGTGAGGCCAGCGAACGCTTGTCTGTGAAGAGAAATATCCGCAGGACAACTTTGCTTTTGATTTGGAATCTTCGCAGGTTAAGGTGTCTTCCATTGTAACTAGATGCATCAGATGAATGTATCAGTCAGCTGCAAAGAGGATGGGGAATCGTGTGAATGCTAGAACGCATTCCTGTTTCACTTCATATCGTACTGGAAAGATCCAGATGCACCCCTTTTCTTTTAGATCTTGGCCAGCATACCATTTTGAAAGAAGTAATCAGTAAGACAAACTTCTGAAGGCAGTCAGAAAAATACTTTGTGATATCGTCCCAACTTCAGAGTGTGGCTCTTTTCAGGTTAAACTCGAGGTTCTGTCATAATGCATTTCATCAGCTCTACAAACACCATTCACAGCTCCTGGTTTTGCTCCCGATCATTTCTGTTGTGGTTGGTGGACAGCAAACATTATGTCACTCACGCCACTTCCACTACCAAAGCCACACTGGGACTCTCTAATGACGGGCTTGGCCACAAGGGTGATGACACTGTTAATTAAAGATGATTCTGGCAATGCACAGGACTGATATTCCCTGATGATTATTATATGAAGTCTTATTGCCCTTTCTGTAAAACAATACTGAATAGTAAGAACTTACTGATGTATTTTTAGGCTGTTAGATGCAGATAAACATTTGTAGGATACTGAGCTACATGTACATGTATACTGTGTCAGAGTGATGAGCATACTGTTTCAGAGTGATGAGCTATACTGTTTCAGAGTGAGCATCGTTTCATAGGGCCATACTGTTTCAGAGTGATGAGCCATACTGTTTCAGAGTGATGAGCTATACTGTTTCAGAGTGATGAGCCATACTGTTTCAGAGTGATGAGCCATACTGTTTCAGAGTGATGAGCCATACTGTTTCAGAGTGATGAGCATACTGTTTCAGAGTGATGAGCCATACTGTTTCAGAGTGATGAGCCATACTGTTTCAGAGTGATGAGCTATACTGTTTCAGAGTGATGAGCTATACTGTTTTAGAGTGATGAGCCATACTGTTTCAGAGTGATGAGCCATACTGTTTCAGAGTGATGAGCCATACTGTTTCAGAGTGATGAGCCATACTGTTTCAGAGTGATGAGCCATACTGTTTCAGAGTGATGAGCCATACTGTTTCAGAGTGATGAGCCATACTGTTTCAGAGTGATGAGCCATACTGTTTCAGAGTGATGAGCTATACTGTTTCAGAGTGATGAGCTATACTGTTTCAGAGTGATGAGCCATACTGTTTCAGAGTGATGAGCCATACTGTTTCAGAGTGATGAGCCATACTGTTTCAGAGTGATGAGCTATACTGTTTCAGAGTGATGAGCCATACTGTTTCAGAGTGATGAGCCATACTGTTTCAGAGTGATGAGCTATACTGTTTCAGATGTGATGAGCCATACTGTTTCAATGATGAGCCATACTGTTTCAGAGTGATGAGCCATACTGTTTCAGAGTGATGAGCCATACTGTTTCAGAGTGATGAGCCATACTGTTTCAGAGTGATGAGCCATACTGTTTCAGAGTGATGAGCTATACTGTTTCAGAGTGATGAGCCATACTGTTTCAGAGTGATGAGCCATACTGTTTCAGAGTGATGAGCCATACTGTTTCAGATGATGAGCCATACTGTTTCAGATGATGAGCCATACTGTTTCAGAGTGATGAGCCATACTGTTTCAGAGTGATGACTATACTGTTTCAGAGTGATGAGCTTATACTGTTTCAGATGATGACATACTGTTTCAGAGTGATGAGCCATACTGTTTCAGAGTGATGAGCTATACTGTTTCAGAGTTGATGAGCCATACTGTTTCAGAGTGATGAGCTATACTGTTTCAGAGTGGCATTTCTTTTTCCTTTACCGTATACATGTAGTTTGGTACATTGATGTCAGTTTCTCCAGGAGTACCTGGCCCCCATTCCTGTGAATGTTTGTGGAATATTACCAGCTCCTGTCGTCTTCTCATGCGTGGTTCACCTCTTCTCTGTGATTCTCGTCATCACTTCTCTGCCACCATGGGGCTTTGTCAAAACCTGTTGCTGTATGTCTTTTGTTGCTGTATGTCTTTTGTTGCTGTATATCTTTTGTTACTGTATGTCTTTTGTTGTTGTATGTCTTTTGTTCTGTATGTCTTTTGTTGTTGTATGTCTTTTGTTGTTGTATGTCTTTTGTTGTTGTATGCTTTTGTTGTGTATGTCTTTTGTTGTTGTATGTCTTTTGTTGTTGTATGTCTTTTGTTTTGTATGTCTTTGTTGTTGTATTCTTTTGTTGTTGTATGTCTTTTGTTGTTGTATGTCTTTTGTTGTTGTATGTCTTTTGTTGTTGTATGTTTTTGTTGCTGTTGTCTTTTGTGTTGTTGTATGTCTTTTGTTGTTGTATGTCTTTTGTTGTTGATGTCTTTTGTGTTGTATGTCTTTGTTGTTTGTATTCTTTTGTTTGTATATCTTTTGTTGTTGTATGTCTTTTGTTGTTGTATGTCTTTTGTTGTTGTATGTCTTTTGTTGTTGTATGTCTTTTGTTGTTGTATGTCTTTTGTGTTGTATTCTTTGTTGTTGTATGTCTTTTGTTGTTGTATGTTTTTGTTGTTGTATGTCTTTTGTTGTTGTATGTCTTTTGTTGTTGTATGTCTTTGTTGTTGTATGTCTTTTGTTGTATGTCTTTTGTATGTATGTCTTTTGTTGTTGTATGTCTTTGTTGTTTATGCTTTTTTGTTGTATGTCTTTTGTTTGTATGTTTTTGTATGTCTTTGTGTGTTTGTTTTTGTTGTGTATGTCTTTTGTTATGATTCTTTTGTTTGTATGTTTTTTGTTGTATCTTTGTTTTGTGTCTTGTTTGTATGTCTTTTGTTGTTGTATGTCTGTTGTTGATTTTTGTTGTTTGTATTCTTTTGTTACTTGTATGTCTTTTTGTTTACTGTATGTCTTTTGTTGTTGTATGTCTTTTTGTTTGTATTTTTGTTTGTATTCTTTTGGTGTTTTTTGTTGTATGTTCTTTTGTATGTTTGTTTGTATTTTTGTTATTTTTGTTGTTTTATGTCTTTTTTTGTTGTATGTCTTTTGTTGTTGTATGTCTTTTGTTTTGTTTGTATTTTTT
>JAPXFY010000013.1:6163701-6166201 GCA_030674185.1 Monoplex corrugatus | reverse complement strand
AGTATTCATAAGAGACCAGATGATTAATGGCTATTCATAGGAAGCGAAAGCCAGAAAAAAACTATTGGGTCTCTTTTAGCCAGCAGTGAGTTGGCGACACAATCTCCTTGTAGACTTAGCCAATAAGACCCCCCCCCCCTCTCTCTCTCTCTCTCCCTCTAAAAGAATTAGAAGTGCAAGATTTGTCCTTCTATGGCAGGACAGGCGTAGAGAATGCATGAGATAACAGATGTAAAAATACTGTGTGGGAAGAATGATAAAATGGACACGTGCAGTACAGACATACTTGAAAAATGAATGAAAATTTGTTGGTTTTGAAGGTCAGTCTGAGGGGCATTGTACTCATAGAATGGTACCACACAGTTCAGTTTCATTAGTTATGATAACAGTCTCCTTTTTCCTCCATGACTTGCTCCTCTTTAATGGTGAGCTGTTTTTGTAAGCTTTTATTTCTATATGTTCACCACCAAAGTTTCTGTCTGTCTGTCTGTTTCTCTTGTCTCTCTTTCTCTTTGTCTCTCTCTGTCTCTGTCTCTGTCTGATTGTCTGTCTGTCTGCCTGTCTGTCTATGTCTCTGTCTCTGTCTGTCTCTGTCTGTCTGTCTGTCTGTCTCTCGCTCTCTCTCTCTCTCTCTCTCTCTCTCTCTCTCTCTCTCATATGTATGGATTTCTTTTTTTCATTTTAAAGCCCTCTCTGTCTCTCTCTGTCTCTCTCTCACTCTCTCCCCTCTCTCTCTCTCTTTCCCTCTCCCTCTCCCTCTCTCCTCTCTTCCTTTCTATAATATAAATATATATATATATATGCACACACATACATGTATACATATATTGGTTGTTTATCATTCTGATATTCTCAATTTTAGTTCCCCACTTTCACTCAAACCCTTTCTTGTGATAGAGGTTGTTGGCAAAATACGTCAATGTCCTTTGAGTCTTGTCACGAGCCTGTCCTTCATTGTCCTTCTTCTGCTTTGCCCCTCACTGCTGTACAAACTCCCTTTGCTGACTAACATTGCACGACTGTGTATTACAACAAAGAAAAATAAAATACATAGACAATTACAGGAGAACAGAACTGACGATAGAGACAAATTGTTATGTACCAGGGAAGTAGTAGAACTAATTTCCCCAGAGAAAAGAGAGAGCGAGAAAACAGAATGTGGAGTCTGAGACGATCGGTGCTGCTGTGAGAACAAAACTCACAGATGTCTGTTCTCCATTAACCCTTTGACTCCTGCACCCTGTCCACCAGCACCCTGCATTGCCAACTGTGCTCCGCACCCTGTCCACAGCACCCTGCATTGCCAACTGTGCTCCGCACCCTGTCCACAGCACCCTGCATTGCCAACTGTGCTCCGCACCCTGTCCACAGCACCCTGCATTGCCGACTGTGCTCCGCACCCTGTCCACCAGCACCCTGTATTGCCAACTGTGCTCCGCACCCTGTACACCAACACCTGCATTGCCAACTGTGCTCCGCACCCTGTCCACAGCACCCTGCATTGCCGACTGTGCTCCGCACCCTGTCCACAGCACCCTGCATTGCCAACTGTGCTCTGCACCCTGTCCACAGCACCCTGCATTGCCAACTGTGCTCCGCACCCTGTCCACCAGCACCCTGCATTGCCAACTGTGCTCCGCACCCTGTCCACCAGCTCCCTGCATTGCCAACTGTGCTCCGCACCCTGTCCACCAGCTCCCTGCATTGCCAACTGTGCTCCGCACCCTGTCCACAGCACCCTGCATTGCCAACTGTGCTCCGCACCCTGTCCACAGCACCCTGCATTGCCAACTGTGCTCCGCACCCTGTCCACCAGCACCCTGCATTGCCAACTGTGCTCCGCACCCTGTCCACAGCACCCTGCATTGCCAACTGTGCTCCGCACCCTGTCCACCAGCTCCCTGCATTGCCAACTGTGCTCCGCACCCTGTCCACCAGCACCCTGCATTGCCAACTGTGCTCCGCACCCTGTCCACCAGCACCCTGCATTGCCAACTGTGCTCCGCACCCTGTCCACAGCTCCCTGCATTGCCAACTGTGCTCCGCACCCTGTCCACAGCACCCTGCATTGCCAACTGTGCTCCGCACCATGTCCACAGCACCCTGCATTGCCAACTGTGCTCCGCACCCTGTCCACAGCACCCTGCATTGCCAACTGTGCTCCGCACCCTGTCCACCAGCACCCTGCATTGCCAACTGTGCTCCGCACCCTGTCCACAGCACCCTGCATTGCCAACTGTGCTCCGCACCCTGTCCACCAGCTCCCTGCATTGCCAACTGTGCTCCGCACCCTGTCCACCAGCACCCTGCATTGCCAACTGTGCTCCGCACCCTGTCCACAGCACCCTGCATTGCCGACTGTGCTCCGCACCCTGTCCACCAGCACCCTGCATTGCCAACTGTGCTCTGCACCCTGTACACCAACACCTGCATTGCCAACCATAACCATGCTACCAAAGCAGAAACTTAACCCGTTGATTCTCTCACCCTATCTACCAAC
>JAPXFY010000013.1:6153701-6156201 GCA_030674185.1 Monoplex corrugatus | reverse complement strand
TGTTGTGTTGCGTTGCTTTGCTTTGCGTTGCGTTGCGTTGCGTTGCGTTGTATTGTATTGTATTGTACTGTATTGTATTGTATTGTATTGTATTGTATTGTATTGTATTGCAATGCAATTGTTTGCATTGAAGAGAGGTAATAGCCAGGAGACACTGAGAGACCCAGAAATTGAGAGAGGGAGAGAAATGCAAACACAGTTGATATCATTTCTTTCCGCGCTCCATGTAATCGACAGACATAAGTTACCTCCATCATGAAAGTAATGTTTGAGGCACATCATGGCACAACAACAGCAACTACACCAACACCAACAACATTACCATCATCATGCACATCATGACACAACAACAACAACTACACCAACACCAACATTACCATCATCATGCACATCATGACACAACAACAACAACACCAACACCAACAACATTACCATCATCATGCACATCATGACACAACAACAACAACTACACGAACACCAACAACATTATCATCATCATGCACATCATGGCACAACAACAACAACTACACCAACACCAACATCATCCACCATCATCATGCACATCATGACACAACAACAACAACTACACCAACACCAACAACATTATCATCATCATGCACATCATGGCACAACAACAACAACTACACCAACACCAACATCATCACCATCATCATGCACATCATGGCACAACAACAACAACAACTACACCAACAACATTACCATCATCATGCACATCATGACACAACAACAACTACACCAACACCAACAACATTACCATCATCATCCCACTCCTAGCAACAACAGCAAAGCAACAAAGGAGCCAAAAAACGAACATCAGAAGTTTAGAGTCATGAGTTTGAAGTTTGTTCAAGAGTGATTCATCGCACTCGGCAGATTCCATATGTGCTCCTTCTACATTTGCCAGCCATTATCTGGCAGACTTCATGAATCTGCGAAAACCCCTTTGCGCTGGTAAGGTCTTGACTTGAGGAGCGAAAAGGGAGAAGACCTATAAGACACAAAGCTGACACCACCAGGATTTTTTTACCAAGACTTCAGAAAGGCAAGAAGGCTAACTGATCTTCAATGGGCGTGACCTGGGAAATGAATCTATCTCTCCAATGTTTTATACCAAGGCAGCCGGGCAATGCCCTGCTCTTTACAATTTTCAACTGCTGTAGGATCTTAGCGTGCGCAGCCAGAAGGCACACGGGTCCCACTCATTTTTCGTCCCTTTCTAAGGAACTAGACGTTCAGTTCGATTTTCCAGTCAAACTGAAGAGAAAAGTCGAGGCCTCTATGGGAACGAACCCTGTAATTGTAACCTCGAGTTTAGTTATTGGCAGGCGAACGTCTGAACCATTCTGCCACTCTTCTCCCTAAATGATGGAAACATTAAGATGGTCAGCAAGCAGGCAAACATTTTAACGTTGCGGGCTGGGACTGAACTCAACATATCAGATCCTGAGTCCACGGCTCTATCAAAACAACCAACCAGCCCGCACCAAAAGAAGACATCATAAATAAAAAAAATAAGCATGCAAAAAGAGTGACCAAGTGAACACTATCACGAAAAGAAGTTCTGTTTTAAAGAAGCCACCAAACCCAAAAACCATCCGGACCTTGAAATGTCAAACTTTGAATTTCGTATTGTACTCAAAGATGATACCTTTAATAACAAATGGATCTATAAAGAAGAAGCCAACCCCAAAAATAAATCCAGATAAATCTTTCTGGTGATTCCTATCTCCCTCTCTCGAAGTCTCTTCCACCCATGATCAAAATTCGGTAGGGTTTTGAGACCCCCAACCCCATACTCATTGTCATGTGCCCTGCCGCATGGCGTTGGCGATCATGGCCCTCCATATGCATCTATCCCTAATCGCCGCAAGCACATCTTCCACCCTCTCTGTCCTCAGCCACCATAAGTCCGTCCAACATTTTCTCCCTGGGTCTAACTGGTGTTCTCTTTCCCTCCAGCTATCCTGTTGTGACCAGGTGCTCTCATTCCCCTTTCCTCCAGACTATAACAAGAAAAGGAGGCGCCTATGTGCAAATCTGTGCCAGCTTCTCCACCTTATCTCGTTACTGCTTCAATCTGCGGAGTAATGCAGGCACCAATGCCAGTTGATGAACCGAAAGAAGTAATTTAATTAAGTCTCACCGATTGATCACCATAGGGCTGGGGAAAATGTGATCTGGTTCGGTAGGGAGTAGGTGAGGATGTGGATAAGTTGTCAGTGTGTCATCATCATCATCATCATCATCATCATCATCATCATCATCATCATCATCATCATCATCATCATCATCATCACCATCATCATCGTCGCCGTCATCTTCTTCTTCTTGTTGTTATTATTATTATTATTATTATTATTATTATTATTATTATTATTATTATTATTATTATTATTATTTTTTATTATTATTATTATTATTATTATTATTATTATTATTATTGTTGCTATTATTATTATTATTATTATTATTATTATTA
>JAPXFY010000013.1:6134164-6136664 GCA_030674185.1 Monoplex corrugatus | reverse complement strand
TAGTAGCTATTTTTGTTGTTATTACTGTTTTTGCTGCTATTGATGTTATTGGTTTAGTTGCTATTGAATTTTTTTTGTTACTGTTTTTGTTGCTATTTTTGTTATTGTTACTGCTTTTGTTGCTGTTAATGTTATTGTTACTGTTTTAGTTGCTGTTAATGTTATTGTTACTGTTTTAGTTGCTGTTAATGTTATTGTTACTGTTTTAGTTGTTGTTAATGTTATTGTTACTGTTTTAGTTGTTATTGATGTTATTGTTACTGTTTTAGTTGTTGTTAATGTTATTGTTACTGTTTTAGTTGCTGTTAATGTTATTGTTACTGTTTTAGTTGTTGTTAATGTTATTGTTACTGTTTTAGTTGTTGTTAATGTTATTGTTACTGTTTTAGTTGTTGTTAATGTTATTGTTACTGTTTTAGTTGCTGTTAATGTTATTGTTACTGTTTTAGTTGTTGTTAATGTTATTGTTACTGTTTTAGTTGTTATTGATGTTATTGTTACTGTTTTAGTTGTGAATGATGTTATTGTTACTGTTTTAGTTGTTATTGATGTTATTGTTACTGTTTTAGTTGCTGTTAATGTTATTGTTACTGTTTTTGTTGTTGTTAATGTTATTGTTACTGTTTTAGTTGTTGTTAATGTTATTGTTACTGTTTTAGTTGCTGTTAATGTTATTGTTACTGTTTTAGTTGCTGTTAATGTTATTGTTACTGTTTTAGTTGCTGTTAATGTTATTGTTACTGTTTTAGTTGTTGTTAATGTTATTGTTACTGTTTTAGTTGTTGTTAATGTTATTGTTACTGTTTTTGTTGTTATTGATGTTGCTGTTACTGTTTTAGTTGTTGTTAATGTTATTGTTACTGTTTTAGTTGTTGTTAATGTTATTGTTACTGTTTTAGTTGTTATTGATGTTATTGTTACTGTTTTAGTTGTTATTGATGTTATTGTTACTGTTTTATTTGTTGTTAATGTTATTGTTACTGTTTTAGTTGTTGTTAATGTTATTGTTACTGTTTTAGTTGTTGTTAATGTTATTGTTACTGTTTTAGTTGTTGTTAATGTTATTATTACTGTTTTAGTTGTTGTTAATGTTATTGTTACTGTTTTAGTTGTTATTGATGTTACTGTTACTGTTTTAGTTGTTATTGATGTTATTGTTACTGTTTTAGTTGTTATTGATTTTATTGTTACTGTTTTAGTTGTTGTTAATGTTATTGTTACTGTTTTAGTTGTTGTTAATGTTATTGTTACTGTTTTAGTTGTTATTGATGTTATTGTTACTGTTTTAGTTGCTACTGGTGTTGCTGTTAATATTTTAATTGCTATGATGTTGCTGTTACTGTTTAAGTTGCTATTGATGTTGCTGTTATTGTTTTAGTTGCTACTGACATTGTTGTTGTTGTTTTAGTTGCTATCGATGTTGTTGTTGCTGTTTCAGTTATTATTGATATTGCTGCTACTGTTTTAGTTGTTATAAGTTTGTTTGCTATTGATGTTGTTCATGTTTAAGCTGCTATTGATGTTTCTGTTTTAATTGCTATCGATGTTGCTGTTGCTGTTTCAGTTGTTCTTGATATTGCTGATACTGTTTTAGTTGTTATTTATGTTTGCTATTGATGTTTCTGTTTTGTTGCTATGGGTATTACTTCTGTTTTCGTTGCTATTGATGCTCGTTTTTAGTTGCTATCAATACTGCCGTTTTAATTGCTATTGATGCTGCTGTTACTGTTTTAGTTGTTATTGATGCTGTCTTTTTACTTGCTGTTGATGCTGCAATTACTGTTTTCGTTATCATTGACGCTGCCATTAGTGTTTTGTTGCTGCTAACGCTGATGCTGCACTGCAAGATTTGTTATTGATGCAATATTGTTTCTGCTGCTGTTTTTGTTTGGTTGTTGGGGGTGGGGGTGGGATGTCTTTCTTTTCTTTTCTTTTCATTTTTTTCTTTTCAATTCTTTTCTTTTCAATTCTTTTTAATTCTTTTCTTTTCCTTTCAATTCATTTCTTTTCATTTTTTTTCAATTCGTTTCTTTTCTTTTCTTTTCTTTTCAATTCTTTTCTTTTCTTTTCAATTTTTTTTAATTCTTTTCAATTCTTTTCTTTTCTCTCAGTTTTCTTTTCTTTTCTTTTCAATTCTGTTCTTTTTTTTCTTTTCAATTTTTTAATTCTTTTCAATTCGTTTCTTTTCTCTCAGTTTTCTTTTCTTTTCTTTTCTTTTCAAATCTTTTCTCTTCTTTTCTGTAAAGTGTTGTTAGTGACAGCAACGAAGTGTGAAGGTGACCTAAGCCTCAGACAAACATTACAGCTTGCTTTGACGTTAAAGACTATGGATTGTGTGGCTCTCGCCCGTGGCACGTAAATACGTTACCTGAAATTAAAGTTGTCAATTCCGTTGTGGGACTCTGTCTGTCTGACGATAATTCATACCAAAGTGGATGGTTACTGCTGCTCATTTTTTCAATTATAGCAATGTGGTAATTGCCTGGTGTGTTTCGTGGGT
>JAPXFY010000013.1:6001664-6119164 GCA_030674185.1 Monoplex corrugatus | reverse complement strand
TGACAGTAAATCCGGTGTGGGGCCCCTAAGACGGTTGGATGGCAAACTTTGTCACTTTCCGGCAGCTCCTGCGGCCGCGTTGGCACCAAAACGTAACAGCCCTGCTGTTCCTTTGGATCTGTCAGCGAGGTGGAGAGGGGGGACAAGTTGCATGGGCAACAGCCTGTCTTCCATATTACACTGCCCAGGCTTACATCAGTCCATTCATCCACAAACACTCTGCACCTACGGCCTGGAGAGGACACTCCAGCCTCGCTACTAACACTAGTGTCGGCACAACACGGAAAGCAACAGATACCGGTGATAAGTCATTGCTCAACTGGCGTAGAGCTAACGCCAGGGGTTGCTTTTGACGGTGGGAGAGACCTTCGTGTCTTACTGGACAGCTACCGCCCACCTAAGCTGGGCAGCCCACAGCCAGTTAGGTGCTGTCCCGCCACGACCTGCCTTCTTCATTGGGTGCATGAAGATTAGGAGAAAATCTGACAAGCAGGTCGTTAATTACCGCACCAAACAAAAAGAAAAATTCAAATTCAAGAAACGGATCAGGAAAAGGATCAGCAGTGAAACTGGGCTGTTGGAATGTCCGAACAATGATGCCTGGGCTCTCCCAAGATCTGAAAGACATCAGCGACGCCAGAAAAACCGCCGTCATAAACAGCGAACTAAAGAGGCTCAATGTGGACATTGCCACTCTGCAGGAAACACGGCTGGCTGACTCAGGAACATTAAAGGAAAGGGACTACATCTTCTTCTGGCAAGGAAAGAGTTCTGATGCCCCAAGAGAGCACGGAGTAGGCTTTGCAGTAAGGAACAGCCTGCTGAACATGATTGAACCAGGCAGCGGCGGTTCAGAACGACTCTTGACTCTCCGCCTCAACACCACCGAAGGCTATATCACTCTCATCAGCGTTTATGCCCCAACTCTGTCCGCCTCTCCAGACACCAAGGATGAGTTCTACGAAAATCTTGCATCAACCATAAGGAACATCCCCAGGACAGAACAACTTGTTCTCCTGGGCGACTTCAACGCCAGAGTGGGTGCAGACAATGACTCATGGCCCTTCTCCCTCGGCTCCTTTGGAGTGGGGAAAATGAATGAGAATGGACAGCGACTGCTTGAGTTTTGCGACTGCCATGAACTGTGCATCGCCAACTTCTTCTTCAAGACGAAGCCTCAGCACAAAGTCTCCTGGAGGCATCCCCGCTCAAAACATTGGCACCAACTGGATTTGATCCTAGTAAGACGTGCCGCTATCAAAAACATTCTCCACACTCGCTCTTATCACAGCGCAGACTGCGACACAGACCACTCTCTGGTATGTTGCAAGATCAGGCTACAACCAAAGAAGTTCCACTGCTCAAAGAAACAAGGGAACCCTCGCATTGACGTCAGCAAGATGTCTCAGCCAGATCTTGTAGAACAGTTCGCAGAAGCCTTTCAGAGAGAATACGATGCATTGCAGCCCAGAGACTCTGCCACTGAGAGATGGGGAACGCTACGAGACACCATGCACCGCATCGCTATGGCCACCTTTGGGAAGAAAACTGTGAAGTCCCACGACTGGTTTGAGGCCAAATCATCAGAGATGACTCCCACTGTTGAGGCAAAGCGTGCCGCACTCACCAAGTATAAGCGGTCACCCAGTGAGAAGAACCTGCAAATCCTCAGGGCTGCCAGAAGTAAGGTTCAGCTTAACGCCAGGCGCTGCGCAAACGAGTACTGGACAGAGCTCAGCGAAGAGATACAGAGTGCTGTTGAAAGAGGCAACATCCGAGGAATGTATGATGGCATCAAGAAGGCACTGGGACCAACACAGAGCAAGATCGCCCCCCTCAAATCCTCCACTGGGGAAGTAATCAGCAATCCTAGCCAACAGATGGAAAGATGGGCGGAACACTACTCCGACCTCTACTCCACACAGAACATGGTGTCCCCCTTAGCCCTCGATGCCATCAAGTGCATGCCGGTAATGGAAGAACTTGACGCAGAGCCAACTGTGGACGAACTCAGCAAGGCCATTGATAGCCTGGCATCAGGGAAGGCACCTGGCAACGACGGAATTCCCCCAGACCTCATCAAGCACTGCAAGACTTCTCTTCTGCACCCTTTGCACGCAGTTCTCTGTCAGTGTTGGAATGAGGGAGCTGTACCACAGGACATGAGGGACGTCAAGATCGTCACCCTGTACAAAAACAAGGGCGAAAGGAGCGACTGCAACAACTACAGAGGTATCTCGCTCCTCAGCATTGTTGGCAAAGTCTATGCTCGGGTCCTCCTAATCCGCCTGCAGAAACTGGCTGAACGCGTCAACCCGGAATCACAGTGTGGTTTTCGAGCAGAGAGATCCACGGTAGACATGGTCTTCTCCCTTCGCCAAATCCAGGAGAAGTGCAGAGAGCAGCGGATGCCCCTGTATGTGGCATTCATTGACCTCACCAAGGCCTTTGACCTAATCAGCAGAGATGGCCTTTTCAGGGCTCTCCGAAAAATCGGCTGCCCCCCCAAACTGCACAGCTTAATTGAGTCATTCCACTCAAACATGAAAGGGATGGTGCAGTTCAACGGAAACCTCTCCAAGCCCTTCGACGTACGCAGCGGTGTGAAACAAGGCTGCGTCCTGGCCCCAACCCTCTTTGAAATTTTCTTCGCTCTCCTCCTGAGGCATGCGTTCAGCACAGCGCAAGAAGGGATCCACCTGCGGACCAGATCAGATGGCAGGCTCTTCAACCTCGCCCGCCTCAGAGCAAGGACAAAGGTCCGTGAAGCCCTCATCAGAGACATGCTATTTGCCGACGATGCCGCAGTTGTGACCCATACTCAGCGGGACTTGCAGTCACTAATGGACCGCTTCTCCCAGGCCTGCAAAGATTTTGGTCTGACCATCAGTTTAAGAAGACAAACGTCCTGGGCCAAGACACGCCATCTCCACCAGCCATCACCATTGATGACTACGAGCTTGAAGCTATCCATCAATTCACATATCTTGGGTCCACCATCACCGATAACCTCTCCCTTGACACAAAGGTCGACAAGAGGATCGGGAAGGCAGCCACAACACTAGCCCGCCTCACACAAAGGGTGTGGACAAATCCCAAGCTGACCACAAAGACAAAGATGGCTGTATACAACGCCTGTGTCCTCAGCACCTTGCTGTATGGCAGCGAGGTGTGGACCACGCATGCTCATCAGGAGAAAAGGCTCAATACCTTCCACCTGAGAAGCCTACGGCGCCTACTTGGCATTTCCTGGCAAGACAAGGTGACCAACACCGAAGTCCTAACCTGCGCTTGTCTCCCAACCATGCATACCATGCTGAGACAGCGTCGGCTGCGCTGGTTGGGCCACGTTCGCCGCATAGAAGATGGTCGCATCCCAAAAGACATCCTTTATGCTGAGCTTGCCACAGGGCAGAGAAACATTGGCCGCCCACAGCTGAGATACAAAGACGTTTGCAAGCGTGACATGAAGGCGCTTGAGATCAACACTGAGTCCTGGGAGGACCTCGCAGACGACCGCAACAGCTGGAGAACTACTCTCAAGAAACAGCTGCGGATTGGTGAGGACAAACTGTCAGCTGCTGCAGCAGAAAAGCGAGTTCGCAGAAAAGGGATGACAGCCAACAGACCAGCATCAGCATACACATGCGACCGCTGCGACAGAGACTGCCTCTCTCGCATTGGTCTGTACAGTCACAGGTGACGCTGCTTGGACCAAGCAGACAGCCCATCTAGACATTAGAACGGATGTACTTTGTCCATGGTCAGTCATGACCGAAGGAGGCCTACTAGTAATAATATGATTGATGATAATAATAGCTATGATAATAATAATAGTTCAAATAATAATAATTACAATAATGATAGTAATAATAACACTAATGATGAAACTACAAATATTGATAATATTAACTGTAATAACAATCACAAAAATAGGCATATTCATAATAATAACAATGTTGTTAATAATAATTGTTACACTGCTACTACTGCTGCTGCTACTACTACTACTACTACTACTACTACTACTAGATAGATAAATAGATAGACAGACAGACAGACAGATAGAAAGACAGATAGATAGACAGACAGACAGATGGATAGATAGATAGATGGATAGATTGATAGATAGATAGATGGATATATAGATAGATAGATAGATAGATAGTAATAAATAGAGATAGATAGATAGATAGATAGATAGATAGATAGATAGATAGATAGATAGATAGATAGATTAGATAATAGATAAAGATAGATAGATAGATAGATAGATAGATAGATAGATAGATAGATAGATAGATAGATAGATAGATAATATCGATATCGATATGTATCCTTTATACAAATGTCGATGCATCTGTCACATGCTAGATATTGAGTTAGGTAGACTCAGAGAATCGACAGAGAGATAGACTATTCAGCTTTGTGAAGCCAATGCCAAGATGAGTTTCGTTTCATTTTCAAATGCCCTAAATTCCACCGTTGTCTTATTGATGAAATCCCTTTTATGAAATGTATTTCACTTAAATCAACATTTTCACACTGTTACATATGCTGGAAGGAAACAAAATCAATTGGAATCAACAATATCTGTCAAACATTGTGAAATTGTTCAGATATATTCTGATTATTTGAATTTCCTCTCTCCAACATAATTTTACGTATGCTTCTTAATGCTGAACTGTTACATATTGATTCAGTTGGACTAACATTTATTTCATGTTATTCTCCATGGTTCCAATGGTATTAAAAGAGTTATTGAATTAAATTTGAATCTTTGTAGATGTCAGTCTTGTCGACAGTGTCAGCTGTGGCTGCACACTCCTACAGGCAATTGTCTGATACTATACTGCAGTGTTTGCACAGCTGTAGGTGGTATGCTGAGGGTGTCTTTCGTCTGTCTGTTGCATCAGGTTCACAGACAGGGATAGTTTTCTCTACGCTTCCTGTCTCCAGGTAAATGTCTGTCTGAAGCAGTCCCCCTGTATGGATGCTGGTGGCACTTTCAGTATAAATAGTCTGCCCACCTTCTGGAAAGTCTGTGCCAGAAATGTCCTATTTTCTGTCACCCTCTTTGTTTCTGTTTTGTTCCTTTGTTTTCTTTATTTATTCCTATTATTTTCTGTCTTGCTGGTCCATTCACCTGTATGTTTCAATAAAGTCTTACGTACTTTCTCTCAGGATTGGTATTGGGTACGTGTATTAAGTGCATTTTTGGCTCTAGAGAAATAAGATACGCAAAGCGATGTTTTTTTGGCTTGTTTTTACGTTTTAGTGTCTTAGGCATGTCCGGTGTGATAAATTGGATGGAGTGGTCGATGCCAAGGGTATTTCCTTGATTGTGTGTGTGAGAGCATTGGTATGTGTATTTCATTATCTTTTCTCTTTTTTTCCAGTTGAAGTATTGTGCATGATTTGAAATGGTTATAGACCTGATATGGCTCTACGTAGTCGGCTGGGCTTTAAACAAAATAACAGTCTGAAGCAGGTTGCTCCTAAGTCTTTTGTGTTGTTGTGAAGTGGTCTGAGAAAACGTTTTGAAGACGGCTGTGTACCGAGGTCAAGATCAGACCCTAGGCCTTTTATCCATCACCCGTTCTCCATAGAGGAAGTTCTTGGTGGTGCAGCCATTTTAACACTGGAGAAATGATCGAACCGTGTCGGACGATTTTGGTTAAAAAGGGTGTACATGGAAAATACTTCGCCATTTTCAAGCACTATACTTCCTTTCTTCAAGAGATGACCAGGATGTGTCTCAGGCAGCACGTGCGGAAAGCAGTAACATTTCGTTCTTCTCTGGAACATCGAATCAGCGCACCACTGACCATAGAGGAGAGTGCTTGTCCCTGCAAACGTTGTAGATATGTTGTTTGATTTGCCCAGTCAGCATCCGTTGGACCAGACAACTCCCTTTGTCTGGAAAGTGCACTGGAGGCTTTTCCAATGTGCTTGTTGAACAATGGCTGAAATGATACGTTCTAAGGGTCACACAGTCTGGGCATATGTAAACAGCTTTTAGCTGAAGCGTTTATTCTCATCCTGATTCTTTGTCTGGGTTGTGTCAAGGATAATGTCTAAAACAAGTGCAACTGCCCACTTTCAAGCAAACAAGAACCAGACTAAAAACAGGAAAATAGAATCAGAAGGCGTATTCAATACAACCAGACAAGGATGATGGTTAGCTCAACCTCTTCAGAAGCTGCAGCAATCGATTCATAATCTGCTCCAGGTCTTATTCAGGGATTTATATTTTACAGACGACGCAGAAAACGACTGTGGCCAGTCATAGCCTCTTCGTCTGCAAACGGAAAATCCCTGAGGCACCCAACTGGTTTTTGGACGTTGCTCTTAGTTTAGAAAATAAACAGTGCACATCAACAAGACAAACAAGTAAACAAAAGTGTGTGGGGGGGGGGGGGGGGAGAAGTGCATGAGACAAACAGGAAAGGCAGAGACATGCAGAGACAGAACAAAAGCAGAGGAAACAACAGAACCTGTTTGATGTCAACATGACCAGTGTGGCTGTTGGCTTTGTCATTCTCCCTCTTTCTAAACCTCCTTATCCGCTTCCCACCCACCCACTCACATAAACGCGCACACGTTTCCTTTTTAATTTCTTTTTTTTTTTAAAGTTCTACGGTTATATCATATGACACAGAGAAAAATATGTGTGTGTGTGTGTGTGTGTGTGTGTGTGGGGTGGTGTGTGTGTGTGTGTGTGTGTGTGTGTGTGTTGTGTGTTGTGTGTGTGTGTGTGTGTGGTGTGTGTGTGTGTGTGTGTGTGTTGTGTGTGTGTGTGTGTGTGTGTGTGTGTGTGTGTGTGTGTGTGTATGTGTGTAGGTGGGGACAGACATTGGATGACAAGTTTGGTTCAAGGGTCACATGCCTAACAGGCAGAATGTTCTCTGGTTCAACATCCATCATGTGTGCGAGTGAGTAGGAGAGAGAGAGAGAGAGAGAGAGAGAGAGAGAGAGAGAGAGAGAGAGTTTGTGTGTGTGTGTGTGAGTGCGTGTACGCGCGTGTGTGTGTGTGTGTGTGTGGGCGCGCTTGCTTGTGTGTGTGTGTGTGTGTGTGTGTGTGTGTGTGTGTGTGTGTGTGTGTGTGTGTGTGTACGCGCGCGTGTTTGTGTGTACGTACCTGTGTGTGAGTGTGTGTGTCTGTGCTTGTGTGTGTATGTGTGTGTGTATTTGTGTGTGTGTGCGTGTGTGCGTGTGTGCGTGCGTGCGTGTGTGTGTGTGTGTGTGTGTGTGTGTGTGTGTGTGTGTGTGTGTGTGTGTGTGTGTGTGTGGTTGTATGTGTGTGTATGTGCGCGCGCGCGAGCGAGTTTTTGTCTGCGTATGCAAGCACATCTGTTAACTCTGTTACATTCAGGCTAATTCTTTTTTTTTTTTTTTGTTCGATTGTGAAACTGGATACGTTTGACAATGTGTCTACCACGTCGATTCCCACGCCATTAAGGTGGAAGTTGTGGAAAGCTGGCAACATGAAAAATGCATTGTGGGGGAACAAGATAAAGGGGAATAATGCCCGGCGCTATCACCAGGACGACACTTCCGTGTTTTTGAAAATAGCATCAAGTGTTTTCGTTTTCCCAACAGGACTGCAAGGTGGAGAATGATATCGATTGAACAGAACCGTTTTATCAGTATTGATGGTCATGTGGTCTACTTGTCTGAATTCTTTTAAAGTTACAAATAAAGGAAACCTAAAGGATTTTTTAATCTGAATATGCATATGTGTAGGAAAAGTTCAATTACTGATCTGTGTTATTCGTCTTTCAGATCAATAAGAATAAGAGAGAGAGAGAGAGAGAGAGAGAGAGAGAGAGAGAGAGAGAGAGAGGAGAGAGAGAGACAAAGAGAGACAGAGTGAGAGAGAGGAAAGAGAGAGAGAGAGAGAAAAAAGAGAGGAGAGGGAGGGAGAGAGAGAGAAACTGTTACATATTGATTCTGTTGGACAGTATGTATTTCCAGTCACTCTCCATGGTTTCAATGATGTTAAAAGAGCTATCAAATCAAATTTGGATCTTTTTAGATGTCAGCCTTGTCAACAGTGTCTGCTGTGGCTGCATACTCCTACAGGGAATCGTCTGTTACTGTATCACAGTGTTTGTACAGCTGTAGGTGGTCTGCTGTGGCTGCATACTCCTACAGGGAATCGTCTGTTACTGTATCACAGTGTTTGTACAGCTGTAGGTGGTCTGCTGTGGCTGCATACTCCTACAGGGAATCGTCTGTTACTGTATCACAGTGTTTGTACAGCTGTAGGTGGTCTGCTGTGGCTGCATACCTACAGGGAATCGTCTGTTACTGTATCACAGTGTTTGTACAGCTGTAGGTGGTCTGCTGTGCTGCATACTCCTACAGGGAATCGTCTGTTACTGTATCACGTGTTTGTACAGCTGTAGGTGGTCTGCTGTGGCTGCATACTCCTACAGGGATCGTCTGTTACTGTATCACGGTGTTTGTACAGCTGTAGGTGGTCTGCTGTGGCTGCATACTCTACAAGAATCGTCTGTTATATATCACGGTGTTTGTACAGCTGTAGGTGGTCTGCTGTGGCTGCATACTCTACAGGAATCGTCTGTTACTGTATCACTGTGTTTGTACAGCTGTAGGTGGTTGCTATGGCTGCATACTCCTACAGGGAATCGTCTGTTACTGTATCACAGTGTTTGTACACTGTAGGTGGTCTGTTACTGTGTCACGGTGTTTGTACAGCTGTAGGTGGTCTGCTGTGGCTGCATACTCCTACAGGGAATCGTTTGTTACTGTATCACAGTGTTTGTAAGCTGTAGGTGGTCTGCTGTGGCTGCATACTCTACAGGGAATCGTTGTTACTGTATCACGGTGTTTGTACAACTGTAGGTGGTCTGTTACTGTGTCACAGTGTTTGTACAGCTGTAGGTGGTCTGTTACTGTGTCACAGTGTTTGTACAGCTGTAGGTGGTCTGTTACTGTATCACAGTGTTTGTACAGCTGTAGGTAGTCTGTTACTGTGTCACAGTGTTTGTACAGCTGTAGGTGGTCTGTTACTGTATCACAGCGTTTGTACAGCTGTAGGTGGTCTGTTACTGTATCACAGTGTTTGTACAGCTGTAGGTGGTTGTTACTGTATCACGTGTTTGTACAGCTGTAGGTGGTTGTTACTGTGTCACAGTGTTGTACAGCTGTAGTGGTCTGTTTCTGTGTCACGTGTTTGTACAGCTGTAGTGGTCTGTTATCTGTGTCACAGTGTTGTACAGCTAGGGTCTGTTACTGTGTCACAGTGTTGTACAGCTGTAGGTGGTCTGCTATGAGTCCAGCTTCTTTGACGGTGTCTTTCATCTGTCTGTTGCTCATTCACAGACTGGGAAGTTTTCTGTGCTTCCTGTCTCAGTTAAATGTCTGTCTGGTGCAGTCCCCCCGTGGGGTTGCCAGGGGCTCTTTCAGTATAAATAGTATCCCCATTTTCTGGAAAGTCTGTGTCAGAAATTTACTCTTTTCTGTCACTCTCTTTGTTTCTGCTTTGTTCTTTTGCTCTCTTTCGTTTCTTCCTATCATGTTCTGTCTTGCTGGTCCATTCACCTGAACGTATTCGATAAAGTCTGACACACTTTCTCTTAGGATTGATAACTGGGTACCTGTGTTCAGTTTATTTTTGCCTCTATAGAAATGATATATGCAGAAGCAATTTTTGGTAATATAGGCATGTTTTTAAAGTGTTTTAGTATCATTATTTATGTTTCAAGTTGTATCCAGGAATGTTTTTTTTAAACCTCTGTGTAGTAAATCCGATGGACTGGTCAATGCCAGAGCCATCTACTTATATTATGTACGTGAATGCATCGACATGAGTAATTAGTTTTCTTTTCGTTGTTTCCCAGTTGAAGTATTGTATATGTTTTGAAATGGTTATAGCCCCGATATGGCTCTACCTAGTCGGCTGTGCTTTAAACAAAACAACAGTCTGAAGCAGGTTGCTCCTAAGTCTTTTGTCTGTTGCGAAGCGCTCTGAGAAACCGTTTTGTGTCAAAATCAGCCCCTAGGCCTTTTAATCATCATTGGTTCTCCATAGAGTAAGTTCTTGGTGGTGTAGCCATTTTGACACAGGAGAAAGAATCGAACCATGTTGGACGATTTTGGTCAAAAGTTGTACATGGCAAACACTGCTGCATTTTCAAGCACTATATCTCAATCTCCTCAAGAGATGACCAGGATGTGCCTCAGGCAGTACATGTGGAGAACACTGACACTTCTTTCTTCTCTGGAACATAGAATCAGTGGACTACTACATGTACTGTATAGGAGAGTGCTTGTCCCTGCAAACCTTACACACATACTGTTTGGTTCGCTCACTCAGCTTCCTTTTGGACCACACTGTCTTTGTCTGGAAAGTGCATTGAAGGCTTTTGCAATGTGCATTTTGAATGCTGCCTGAAATGATACGATCCAAGAGATGACACAGTCTGCATACATGAACATGTGAACAACTTTTAGTCAAAGTGTTTTATCCACATCCGGGAACAAGTGCAACTGCCCGCCTTCAAGCAAACAGGAACCAGAAAGAAAAAAACAACAACAGGAAAATGGAGTCAGAACATGTATTCGATACAACCACACAAGGATGATGGTTAGATCAACGTCTTCAGACGTTGCAATGATCGATTTTATGATCAGCTACAAGTCTTATTCAGGGATTTATATTTTACAGACGACGCGGAAAACGACTGTGGGCAGTCATAGCCTCATCGTCTGCAAACGGAAAATCCCTGAGGCACCCAACTGGTTTTTGGACGTTGCTCTTAGTTTAGAAAATAAACAGTGCACATCATCAAGAAAAACAGGTAAACAAAAGTGTGGTGGGGGGGGGGGGGGGGGAAGTACATGAGACAAACAGGAAAGGCAGAGACATGCAGAGACAGAGCAAAAGCAGAGGAAACAATAGAACCTGTGTTAAGTGTATTTTTGCCTCTATAGAAATGATATATGCAGAAGCAAATTTAGGTAATATAGGCATGTTTTTAAAGTGTTTTAGTATCCTTATTTATGTTTCAAGTTGTATCCAGGAATGTTTTTATTTAAATCCTCTGTGTAATAAATCAGATGGACTGGTCAACGCCAGGGCCATCTACTTATATTATGTACGTGAATGCATCGACATGAGTAATTAGTTTTCTTTCCCTTTTTTTTCTCAGTTGAAGTATTGTATATGTTTTGTAATGGTCATAGCCCTGATATGGCTCTACGTAGTTGGCTGTGCTTTAAACAAAACAACAGTCTGAAGTAGGTTGCTCTTAAGTCTTTTGTCTGTTGCGAAGCGCTCTGAGAAACTGTTTTGTGTCAAAATCAGCCCCTAGGCCTTTTAATCATCACTGGTTCTCCATAGAGGAAGTTCTTGGTGGTGCAGCCATTTTAACATAGGAGAAAGAATCGAACCATGTTGGACGATTTTGGTCAAAAAATGTACGTGGCAAATACTTCTGCATTTTCAAGCATTATACTTCAAGTCTCCTCAAGAGATGACCAGGATGTGCCTCAGGCAGTACATGTGGAGAGCACTGACACTTCTTTCTTCTCTGGAACATAGAATCAGTGGACTACTACATGTACTGTATAGGAGAGTGCTTGTCCCTGCAAGCCTTGCAGACATACTGTTTGGTTCGCTCACTCAACTTCCTTTGGACCACACTCTCTTTGTCTGGAAAGTGCATTGAAGGCTTTTCTAATGTGCATTTTGAACGCTGCCTGAAATGATACGATCCAAGAGATGACACAGTCTGCATACATGAACATGTGAACAACTTTTAGTCAAAGTGTTTTATCCACATCCGGGAACAAGTGCAACTGCCCGCCTTCAAGCAAACAGTAACCAGAATTAAACAACAACAACAGGAAAATGGAGTCAGAACACGTATTCAATACAACTAGACAAGGATGGTGGTTAGAGCAACAGCTTTGGACGCTACACGATCGATTCATGATCTGCTCCAAGTCTTATTCAGGGATTTATATCTTACAAACGGCGCGGTAAAACGACTGTGGGCAGTCATAGCCTCATCGTCTGCAAACGGAAAATCCCTGAGGCACCCAACTGGTATTTGGACGTTGCTCTTAGTTTAGAAAATAAACAGTGCACGTCATCAAGAAAAACAAGTAAACAAAGTGTGTGTGGGGGGAGGGAGAGCAGAAGTATCTGAGACAAACAGGAAAGGCAGAGACATGCAGAGACAGAGCAAAAGCAGAGGAAACAACAGAACCTGTTTGATATCAACATGACCAGTGTGGCTGTTGGCTTCGTCATTCTCCCTCTTTACATACATCCTCACCCCCCCCCCCCACCTCCCCACCCGTTACACACACACGCTTAAAGAATTTGTTATAAATTGTGAGAAGATTCAGTCATATGACACAAAGGAATGTCTGCCTCTGTGTGTGTGTGTTCATTTGTGTGTATGTAAGTATGTATGTATGTGTGTGTGTGTGTGTGTGTGTGTGTGTGTGTGTGTGTGTGTGTGTGTGTGTGCGTGAGAGAGAGAGAGAAAGAAAGAAAGAGAGAGAGATAGAGAGAGAGAGAGTCTGCCTATCTGTCTATCTGCTAGTGTCTGTCTGTCACGAGCAGACTGTGACAATGGTATTTAAGGGTTGCAACTCTTGTACAGCAGGGACTGTTAGGAGTTAATTACCTCCCGTTTTGTTTACGGGTTTCCTTTTTTGGTTTAGAGAGTAGCTAGCCAAGGGGAAGGAGGTGTGACGTCAAAATCTTAGATGGAGTGGTCCATCTACCTAATTTGCATAGGTATAGAACGACGGTTGAGGTCGATCGTTCTTATGCAGAAAGTTAAGATTTTCCCCTCTTGATCTAGCGCTTTGGACTAGCCAAAGAAGTTGTTTTCGGGGAATTGTTCCGGTGGAGGGAGTTTCGTCACAGCCAGTGTGGGGATAGGCCGCAGTTGATTTAACTGTTTAGTACGTTTTAGTACTGTTATGCTGAATGTAGATTCAGCTAGGCCTAGGGGCAGGGTTCTGCCAAGGAACGGATTCGTTCAACAGTGTGTGGATAAGCCACATTTGATTTAACTGTTTAGTACATTTAGTACTGTGCACTGAATGTAGATTCAGCTAGGCCTAGGGGCAGGGTTCTGCCAAGGAACGGATTCGTTCAACAGTGTGTGGATAGGCCACATTTGATTTAACTGTTTAGTACATTT
Source organism: Monoplex corrugatus (assembly GCA_030674185.1). NCBI lineage: Eukaryota > Metazoa > Mollusca > Gastropoda > Littorinimorpha > Ranellidae > Monoplex > Monoplex corrugatus. Next base: position 6,105,971 of record JAPXFY010000013.1, on the reverse strand, counting down.
AGTACTGTGCACTGAATGTAGATTCAGCTAGGCCTAGGGGCAGGGTTCTGCCAAGGAACTGATTCATTCAACAGTGTGTGGATAGGCCACATTTGATTTAACTGTTTAGTACATTTAGTACTGTGTGCTGAATGTAGATTCAGCTAGGGGCAGGGTTCTGCCAAGGAATGGATTCGTTCAACAGGTGTGGATGGGAGTGAACCAGTATACTCCAGCAATATCCAGCAGTGTCCAGTATTCCCCAGGAGCGGACCAGTAGTGTCCAGTATTCCCCAGTGTCCAGTACCAGTCTTCAATGGGCGAGAGCTGAGGCGTATGACCGGAGGGGCACCAGGGGAGGCAGTGTAGCGGTGGCGATCACCGGGGTTTCCGGGCAGCAACCGAGCTAAGTGAAGCTGACTGACATTATAGGGCCATTACGTCATTGAAGCTGGCAATGATGATTTGTAGGGCCATGTTGAATGTGTTGTAGGGAAGCCGTTTTTTTTTTAATTTAAGTAGACTTTGTGCGTGAGTGTGGAAGAGTGAGTGAAAGGAAAATGTTGGATTTTTTGCCTTAGTTTTTTTGTTGTTGTTGTTGATTAGAAATAAATGTTGGGACTTGAACATTTAGACTGGTCTTTTTTGTACAGTTTAGTTATAGGGTGGGTTGATGGATCTGTTTTGGTAGGTTGGTTAATGGTGTATGGGATGAATGGAAGGTGGTTTGATTGTGTAATGGTGGTATGGTGTTGGTATTAGTGTGTGTGAATGATTCCAACCCTGTATGCAAAACCTAAATTTGAAGTGCTCATACTAAGTTTGTATAGTATGTCCAGCCACTAGCAATCCCTAGACCGTATTAAGCTGGTGGTTTGTGACACTGTCTGTGCCTGTGTGTGGACAGAATGCGTCAGTATGTAGTCCCTGTTTTTCAGCTGTTTGCAGGTGGGTTTTTTCCTACCAAATTAAGAAAGAAAAGACCCATGCTTACTTGAGACAGGTTATCAAGATTATATCATGATCAAGTTAAATTAACTTGGAGGCAAAGTTACGTGATATTAAAGAATGCTCACAGTTTAACTGATATTGGTCAAAAATTTAAGTCATGAAAATGCAAAATGTGTTTGCAAATGTCACCTCAGATTCATGGGCCATCTCTCAAAGAATGTTAATCTATTTTGACAAAGTGTCAAGTCAAATTCATTATATTGTTTGCACATGAACCAAGTAAGTGCATTCTAATGATTGATCCAGAATGGTTAAAAGAGCAGTTATGTATACTCCTATGGCAGCTATTCAGGCACAAATCCAAGCCAAATTTCTATCGTACATGGTGATATTTGGAAACTCCTCTCTAAAAACATCATCTAGAACTTTTGATGTGTGCGTTAAATAACAAACAAAACGTATTAAATGAACGTAGTAAGGGAGATTGATCGTATGGCTTGATCATCCTGGAAAGAAACAGAGAGAGAGAGACTGTATATGTGCGAGCGTGTGTATCTGTGTGTGTGTGTGTGTGTGTGCACGTGCAAGCGTATGGATGTGTGTGTGTGTGCGCGAGCGACTTTTTGTCTGCATACGCACGCACGTCTGTTAACTCACATTTAGGCTAATTTTATTTTTTGTTCGTTTGTGAAACTGGATACGTTTGACAATGTGTTTACCACGTCGATTCCCACGCCATTAAGGTGGAAGTTATGGAAAGCTGGTAACATGAAAAATGCATTGTGGGGGAACAAGACAAAGTGGGATAATGCCCGGCGCTATCACCAGGACGACACTTCCGTGTTTTTGAAAATAGCATCAAGTGTTTTCGTTTTCCCAACATGACTGCAAGGTGGAGAATGATATCGATTGAACAGAACCGTTTCATCAGTATTGATGGTCATGTGGTCTACTTGTCTGAATTCTTTTAAAGTTACAAATAAAGGAAACCTAAAGGATTTTTTAATCTGAATATGCATATGTGTAGGAAAAGTTCAATTACTGATCTGTGTTATTCGTCTTTCAGATCAATAAGAATAAGAGAGGGAAAGAGAGAGAGAGAAAGAGGGAGGGAGAGAGAGAAACTGTTACATATTGATTCTGTTGGACATTATGTATTTGCTGTCACTCTCCATGGTTTCAATGACGTTAAAAGAGCTATCAAATCAAATTTGGATCATTTTAGATGTCAGCCTTGTCAACAGTGTCTGCTGTGGCTGCATACTCCTACAGGGAATCGTCTGTTACTGTATCACGGTGTTTGTACAGCTGTAGGCGGTCTGCTGTGGCTGCATACTCCTACAGGGAATCGTCTGTTACTGTATCACGGTGTTTGTACAGCTGTAGGTGGTCTGCTGTGGCTGCATACTCCTACAGGGAATCGTCTGTTACTGTATCACGGTGTTTGTACAGCTGTAGGTGGTCTGTTACTGTATCACTGTGTTTGTACAGCTGTAGGTGGTCTGTTACTGTATCACAGTGTTTGTACAGCTGTAGGTGGTCTGTTACTGTATCACAGTGTTTGTACAGCTGTAGGTGGTCTGTTACTGTATCACAGTGTTTGTACAGCTGTAGGTGGTCTGTTACTGTATCACAGTGTTTGTACAGCTGTAGGTGGTCTGTTACTGTGTCACAGTGTTTGTACAGCTGTAGGTGGTCTGTTACTGTATCACAGTGTTTGTACAGCTGTAGGTGGTCTGTTACTGTATCACAGTGTTTGTACAGCTGTAGGTGGTCTGTTACTGTATCACAGTGTTTGTACAGCTGTAGGTGGTCTGTTACTGTATCACAGTGTTTGTACAGCTGTAGGTGGTCTGTTACTGTATCACAGTGTTTGTACAGCTGTAGGTGGTCTGCTATGAGTCCAGCTTCCTTCTGACGGTATCTTTCAGCTGTCTGTTGCATCAGGTTCACAGACTGGGGAAGTTTTCTCTGTGCTTCCTGTCTCCAGGTAAATGTCTGTCTGATGCAGTCCCCCCCCCCCCCCGTGGGGTTGCCAGGGGCTCTTTCAGTCTAAATAGTATCCCCATTTTCTGGAAAGTCTGTGTCAGAAATTTACTCTTTTCTGTCACTCTCTTTGTTTCTGCTTTGTTCTTTTGCTCTCTTTCGTTTCTTCCTATCATGTTCTGTCTTGCTGGTCCATTCACCTGAACGTATTCGATAAAGTCTGACACACTTTCTCTTAGGATTGATAACTGGGTACCTGTGTTCAGTTTATTTTTGCCTCTATAGAAATGATATATGCAGAAGCAATTTTTGGTAATATAGGCATGTTTTTAAAGTGTTTTAGTATCCTTATTTATGTTTCAAGTTGTATCCAGGAATGTTTTTTTTAAACCTCTGTGTAGTAAATCCGATGGACTGGTCAATGCCAGGGCCATCTACTTATATTATGTACGTGAATGCATCGACATGAGTAATTAGTTTTCTTTTCGTTGTTTCCCAGTTGAAGTATTGTATATGTTTTGAAATGGTTATAGCCCCGATATGGCTCTACCCAGTCGGCTGTGCTTTAAACAAAACAACAGTCTGAAGCAGGTTGCTCCTAAGTCTTTTGTCTGTTGCGAAGCGCTCTGAGAAACCGTTTTGTGTCAAAATCAGCCCCTAGGCCTTTTAATCATCATTGGTTCTCCATAAAGGAAGTTCTTGGTGGTGTAGCCATTTTGACACAGGAGAAAGAATCGAACCATGTTGGACGATTTTGGTCAAAAGTTGTACATGGCAAACACTGCTGCATTTTCAAGCACTATACCTCAATCTCCTTAAGAGATGACCAGGATGTGCCTCAGGCAGTACATGTGGAGAACACTGACACTTCTTTCTTCTCTTGGAACATAGAATCAGTGGACTACTACATGTACTGTATAGGAGAGTGCTTGTCCCTGCAAACCTTACACACATACTGTTTGGTTCGCTCACTCAGCTTCCTTTTGGACCACACTGTCTTTGTCTGGAAAGTGCATTGAAGGCTTTTGCAATGTGCATTTTGAATGCTGCCTGAAATGATACGATCCAAGAGATGACACAGTCTGCATACATGAACATGTGAACAACTTTTAGTCAAAGTGTTTTATCCACATCCGGGAACAAGTGCAACTGCCCGCCTTCAAGCAAACAGGAACCAGAAAGAAAAAAACAACAACAGGAAAATGGAGTCAGAACATGTATTCGATACAACCACACAAGGATGATGGTTAGATCAACGTCTTCAGACGTTGCAATGATCGATTTTATGATCAGCTACAAGTCTTATTCAGGGATTTATATTTTACAGACGACGCGGAAAACGACTGTGGGCAGTCATAGCCTCATCGTCTGCAAACGGAAAATCCCTGAGGCACCCAACTGGTTTTTGGACGTTGCTCTTAGTTTAGAAAATAAACAGTGCACATCATCAAGAAAAACAGGTAAACAAAAGTGTGGTGGGGGGGGGGGGAAGTACATGAGACAAACAGGAAAGGCAGAGACATGCAGAGACAGAGCAAAAGCAGAGGAAACAATAGAACCTGTGTTAAGTGTATTTTTGCCTCTATAGAAATGATATATGCAGAAGCAAATTTAGGTAATATAGGCATGTTTTTAAAGTGTTTTAGTATCCTTATTTATGTTTCAAGTTGTATCCAGGAATGTTTTTATTTAAATCCTCTGTGTAATAAATCAGATGGACTGGTCAACGCCAGGGCCATCTACTTATATTATGTACGTGAATGCATCGACATGAGTAATTAGTTTTCTTTCCCTTTTTTTTCTCAGTTGAAGTATTGTATATGTTTTGTAATGGTCATAGCCCTGATATGGCTCTACGTAGTTGGCTGTGCTTTAAACAAAACAACAGTCTGAAGTAGGTTGCTCTTAAGTCTTTTGTCTGTTGCGAAGCGCTCTGAGAAACTGTTTTGTGTCAAAATCAGCCCCTAGGCCTTTTAATCATCACTGGTTCTCCATAGAGGAAGTTCTTGGTGGTGCAGCCATTTTAACATAGGAGAAAGAATCGAACCATGTTGGACGATTTTGGTCAAAAAATGTACGTGGCAAATACTTCTGCATTTTCAAGCATTATACTTCAAGTCTCCTCAAGAGATGACCAGGATGTGCCTCAGGCAGTACATGTGGAGAGCACTGACACTTCTTTCTTCTCTGGAACATAGAATCAGTGGACTACTACATGTACTGTATAGGAGAGTGCTTGTCCCTGCAAGCCTTGCAGACATACTGTTTGGTTCGCTCACTCAACTTCCTTTGGACCACACTCTCTTTGTCTGGAAAGTGCATTGAAGGCTTTTCTAATGTGCATTTTGAACGCTGCCTGAAATGATACGATCCAAGAGATGACACAGTCTGCATACATGAACATGTGAACAACTTTTAGTCAAAGTGTTTTATCCACATCCGGGAACAAGTGCAACTGCCCGCCTTCAAGCAAACAGTAACCAGAATTAAACAACAACAACAGGAAAATGGAGTCAGAACACGTATTCAATACAACTAGACAAGGATGGTGGTTAGAGCAACAGCTTTGGACGCTACACGATCGATTCATGATCTGCTCCAAGTCTTATTCAGGGATTTATATCTTACAAACGGCGCGGTAAAACGACTGTGGGCAGTCATAGCCTCATCGTCTGCAAACGGAAAATCCCTGAGGCACCCAACTGGTATTTGGACGTTGCTCTTAGTTTAGAAAATAAACAGTGCACGTCATCAAGAAAAACAAGTAAACAAAAGTGTGTGTGGGGGGAGGGAGAGCAGAAGTATCTGAGACAAACAGGAAAGGCAGAGACATGCAGAGACAGAGCAAAAGCAGAGGAAACAACAGAACCTGTTTGATATCAACATGACCAGTGTGGCTGTTGGCTTCGTCATTCTCCCTCTTTACATACATCCTCACCCCCCCCCCCCCACCTCCCCACCCGTTACACACACACGCTTAAAGAATTTGTTATAAATTGTGAGAAGATTCAGTCATATGACACAAAGGAATGTCTGCCTCTGTGTGTGTGTGTTCATTTGTGTGAATGAAAGTATGTATGTGTGTGTGTGTGTGTGTGTGTGTGTGTGTGTGTGTGTGCGTGAGAGAGAGAAAGAAAGAGAGAGAGAGAGAGAGAGAGTCTGCCTATCTGTCTATCTGCCAGTGTCTGTCTGTGTCTGTGTGTGGACAGAATGCGTCAGTATGTAGTCCCTGTTTTTCAGCTGTTTGCTTACTTGAGACTGGCTATCAAGATTATATCATGATCAAGTTAAATTAACTTGGAGGCAAATTTACGTGATATTAAAGAATGCTCACAATTTAACTGATATTGGTCAAAAGTTAAATCATGAAAATTCAAAATGTGTTTGCAAATGTCACCTCAGATTCATGGGTCATTTCTCGACGAATGTTAACCTATTTTGACTAAGTGTCAATTCAGATTCATTATATTGTTTACACATGAACCAAGTAAGTGCATTCTAATGATTGATCCAAAATGATTACAAATAAAGAGCAGTTATGTATACTCCTATGGCAGTTATTCCAGCACAAATCCAAGCCAAATTTCTATTGTACATAGTGCTATTAGGAACGTTCTCTCTAAAATCATCATCTAGAACTTTTGATGTGTGCGTTAAATAACAAACAAAACGTATTAAATGAACGCAGTAAGAGAGATTGATCGTATGGCTTGATCATCTTGGAAAGAGACAAACAGACAGACAGAGAGAGAGAGAGAGAGGACTGTGTGTGTGCACGTGGGAGCGTGTGTGTGTATGCGCACATGTGAGCTTGTGTGTGTGTGTGAGTGCGCGTGCGCGCACGAGTTTGTGTATGCGTGCGCACACGCGTCTGTTAACTCTGTCACATTTAGGCTGATTTTCTTTTTGTTTTCTTTTGTTCGTTTGTGAAACTAAATAGTTTGACAATGTGTCTACCACGTCGATTCCCACGCCATTAAGGTGGAAGTTATGGAAAGCTGGTAACATGAAAAATGCATTGTGGGAGAACAAGATAAAGGGGAATAATGCCCAGCGCTATCACCAGGACGACACTTCCGTGTTTTTGAAAACAGCATCTAGTGTTTTCGTGTTTTCCAACATGACTACATGGTGGAGAATTATATCGATTGAACAGAACCGTTTTCATCAGTATTGATGGTAATGTGGTGTACTTGTCTGAATTCTTTTATAGTTACAAATGAAACAAACCTAAAGAATGGTTTAATCATTTTTGTGAGTGTATAGGAAAAGTTTAATTATTCATCTGTGTTATTCGCGTTATAGTACAATAAGAATCAGAGAGAGAGAGAGAGAGAGAGAGAGAGGTGTGTGTGTGTGTGTGTGTGTGTGTGTGTGTGCATGTGGGTGGGTGGGTGGATATGAAGGTTTGGGTGTCAGATTGTGTATGTACACGTGCATCGTTTGTGAGTGTGTGAATATTTGTAATGTATGTTGTTTGGTTCTTTTTGCCATGGTTCCTAGTGCTTACATTGATAGGGTTCCTGGTAATGGTTTTCATTCCCTGTGTTGTCAGTGTCTGTATTGAACTGATTCAAAGCATGGGCGATGTTCTGTTCCTGTAAAGTGAAAAAAGCGTGCGTTTGATATGGACTATATGTGTAATATGTGTCAGTGTACAGCCACTGTGTGTCAGTGTACATCCACTGTGTGTCAGTGTACACTCATTGTGTGTCAGTATACAATGAATGCGTGCCAGCATACAACTATTGTGTGCCAGTGTACAATCATTGTGTGCCTGCTTACAACCATTGTGTACAATCATTGTGTGTCAGTGTACAACCATTGTGTGTAAGTGTACAACCACTGTGTATCAATGTACAACCACATAGTGTCAGTGTACAATCATTGTGTGTCATTGTTCAACCAATGTGTGTCATTGTACAACCATTGTGTGTCAGTGTACAACCATTGTATGTCAGTGTACAACCATTATGTGTCAATGTACCATCATTGTGTGTCAGTGTGCAACCATTGTGTGTCAATGTACCATCATTGTGTGTCAGTGTACAACAGTTGTGTGTCAATGTACAACCATTGTGTGTCAATGTACAACCATTGTGTGTCAGTGTACAACCATTGTGTGTCATTGTACAACCATTTTGTGTCAGTGTACAACCATTGTGTGTTGATGTACCATCATTGTGTTTCAGTGTACAACCATTGTGTGTCATGTGTAACAACCATTGGTGTCATATGTACAACCAGTGTGCGCCAATGTACCATCATTGTTTGTCAGTGTACAACCATTATGTGTAAATGCACAACTATTGTGTGTCATTGTACAACACCAGTGTGTGTGTCAGTGTACAACCATTGTGTATCAGTATACAACCGCTGTGTGCCAATGTACAACCACTGTGTGTCAGTGTACAATCAGTGATGTCAGTGTACAACCATTGTGTGTACATGTCAAACCATTGTGTTCAGTATGCAACCATTGTGTGCCAATGTACAACCATTGTGTATCAGTGTACAATCGTGTTATCAGTGTACAACCAGTGTGTGTCAGTGTACAACCAGTGTGTCAGTGTACACCAGTGTGTGTCAGTGTACAACCATTGTGTGTCAGTGTACAACCATTGTGTGCCAGTGTACAACTATTGTGTATCAGTGTACAACCAGTGTAGTCAGTGTACAACCATTAAGTATCAGGATACACTCATTGTGTGCCAGTGTACAACCATTGTGTGTCAGTGTACAACCATTGTGTGTCAGTGTACAATATGTGTGTCAGTGTACAACCAGTGGTCAGTGTACAACCATTAGTGTCAGGTACACTCATTGTCGTGCCAGTGTTTACAACATGTGTGTCGGTGTACAACCGTGTATGTCAGTGTACAGCCATTGTGTGCAGTGTACAACCATTTTGTGTCGGTGTACAACAGTGTTGTCAGTGTACAACCATCGTGTGCCAGTGTACAACCATGTGTGTCATGTACAATCAGTGTGTGTCAGTGTACAACCATTGTATGTCAGTTTACAACCATTGTGTGTCAGTGTACAACCAGTGTGTATCAGTGTACATCTATTGTGTGTCAGTGTACAACCAGTGTATGTCAGTGTACAACCATTGTGTGTGTCAGTGTACAACCAGTGTGTGTCAGTGTTAAAACCATTGTGTGTCAGTGTACAAACCATTGTGTGTCAGTGTACAACCATGTGTGTGTCAGTTACATCCATTGTGTGTCAGTGTACAACCAGTGTGTGTCAGTATACAACCAGTGTGTGTCAGTATACAACCAGTGTGTGTCAGTGTACAACCAGTGTGTGTCAGTGTCAATCCAGTGTGTACAACATTGTGTGTCAGTGTACAATCAGTGTGTGTCAGTGTACAACCATTGTGTGTCAGTGTTACAACCATTGTGTGTCAGTGTACAACCAGTGTGTGTCAGTGTACATACCATTGTGTGTCAGTGTACAACCATTGTGTGTCAGTATACAACCATTGTGTGTCAGTGTACAATCAGTGTGTGTCAGTGTACAACCAGTGTGTCAGTGTACAACCAGTGTGTGTCAGTTATCAACCAGGTGTGTCAGTGTACAACCATTGTGTGTCAGTGTACAACCAGTGTGTGTCAGTGTACAACCATTGTGTGTCAGTGTACAACCATTGTGTGTCAGTGTACAACCATTGTGTGTCAGTGTACAACCAGTGTATGTCAGTGTACAACCAGTGTGTGTCAGTGTACAACCATTGTGTGTCAGTGTACAACCATTGTGTGTCAGTATACAACCAGTGTGTGTCAGTGTACAACATTGTGTGTCAGTGTACAACCATTGTGTTGTCAGTGTACAATCAGTGTGTTGTGTCAGTGTACAACCATTGTGTGACAGTGTACAACCAGTGTGTGTCAGTGTACAACCATTGTGTGTCAGTGTACAATCAGTGTGTGTCATTGTATGACCATAGTGTGCCGATGTATAATCTTTGGTGTCAGTGTACAACCAGTGTGTGTCAGTATACAACCATTGTGTGTCAGTGTACAACCAGTGCGTGTCAGTGTACAACCAGTGTATGTCAGTGTACAACCAGTGTGTGTCAGTGTACAACTATTGTTTGTCATTGTATGACCATAGTGTGCCGATGTACAATCTTTGATGTCAGTGTACAACCAGTGTGTGTCAGGAAAGAATCATTGTTTGCCAGTGTACAACCATTGTGTGCCATTGTACAATCATTGTGTGTCAGTGTACAACCAGTATGTATCATTGTACAACCAGTGTGTATCAGTGTACAACCATTCTGTATCATTGTACAAGTGGTGTGTGTCAGTGTAATACCATTGTGTGTCAGTTTACAACCATTGTGTGTCAGTGTAAAACCATTGTGTGTCAGTGTACAACCATTGTGTGTCAGTGTACAACCATTGTGTGTCAGTGTACAGCCATTGTGTGTCAGTGTACAACCATTGTGTGTCAGTGAAATACCATTGTGTGTCGGTGTAATACCATTGTGTGACAGTGTACAACCATTGTGTGTCAGTGTACAACCATCGTGTGTCAGTGTACAACCATCGTGTGTCAGTGTACAACCATCGTGTGTCGGTGTACAACCACTGTGTGACAGTGTACAACCACTGTGTGACAGTGTACAACCATTGTGTGTCAGTGTACAACCATTGTGTATCAGTGTACAACCATTGTGTGTCAATGTACAACCATTGTGTGACAGTGTACAACCACTGTGTCAGCGTACAACCCTAGTGTATCAGTGTACAACCATTGTCTGTCAGTATACAACCATTGTTCTTCAGTGTACAACCATTGTGTGTCAGTGTACAACCAGTGTGTATCAGTGTACATCTATTGTGTGTCAGTGTACAACCAGTGTATGTCAGTGTACAACCATTGTGTGTCAGTGTACAACCACTGTGTGACAGTGTACAACCATTGTGTGTCAGTGTACAACCATTGTGTGTCAATGTACAACCATTGTGTGACAGTGTACAACCACTGTGTCAGCGTACAACCCTAGTGTATCAGTGTACAACCATTGTCTGTCAGTATACAACCATTGTTCTTCAGTGTACAACCATTGTGTGTCAGTGTACAACCACTGTTTCAGTATACAACCAGCGTGTATCAGTGTATAACCATTGTCTGTCAGTGTACGACCATTGTGTGTCAGTGTACAACCATTGCGTGTCAGGGTATGTTACATTTAAAAAAAAGAGAAACTCAATGTGAAAGTGCGAATGCTGATAAGAGAAGTGTGACGTCAAAATGTGTCTGTCGATTCAGATATTCTCTGCTGTTCGCTCTTGAAGATAAGTTTGTGATTCGCTGGATATGAATCGAGAATATTTGTTTTGGTTTATGCTAACACTGAAAATATATGTTTAAGTTTGATTTCGCTGTATGGAAATATGTAGAATCCTTTGGAACAATCTAGAAATGACAAGAAAAACGTAGAATAGCTTAGATCTTTTTAGAATGTTCCGGAAATCGTTAATAAATTCAATCTGTACAATGATTGGCTACAAATTTAACCTGTACAGTGATTGGCTAGAGCTACAGAAAGGGAAGGTTCGAGAATGTGGCTATGATTGGCTGAAAATATGGGGAAAAGCCGAGAATATTGTGGAACTTTCCATGATGTTATAAATAAAGCATGACTGTGGGTCAAGAGAGAGAGTGACTGGAAGAGTTGATGTGTAAGCCTGCTGTCAGAGATAGAGAAGTTGCTGTAGATTCGTGGAGTTGCTGTGTGTAGATTCGAGGACTAAAGAAGAAGAATTCTGCAAACTAGGAGTGGTGCATTGGATGTGTGAAGTTTTACCCAGTTCCTTTTGTGTTTCATTCGTTCTTCAAATAAAGGATCATTTTCGTTTAACCTGGACGAGGCGGCAGGGAAGTTTTTAGTCCCGTTTTTATTATCCATTGTTTGGTGTCTGTGATTTGTCTGTGACCGTGCGTTCGCGCTTGACAAAGGCTAGTTGGCCGAAAATTTGCGCTTGTTTTGTTTTGTCTTGTTGGAGACGCGCTCACATTGGTTTTCTTGTTCTTCTGGACTGGTGTATCTTGTCTCTGAGAAGAACGATCGACTGCTAGATCTTCACGAACCTGCATAAACTGCAAGACACTGCCAGTCACTTACATCTTTACATTGTGACAATATACAACTATTATGTGTCAGTGTACAATCATTATTTGCCAGTGCATAATCAGTGTGTGTCGTGTGCAACTATTGTGTGTCTGTGTAAAACTATTGTGTCAGTGAACAGTATAATGTATAAGTTCGTATCCGCTGTGTTCTAGTATACAGCCAATAAGAGTCAATGTACAATCATTGTGTGTTAGTGTACAACCATTACATTCAATGTACAACCGTGTATTTCAGTATACAACCATTGTGTGTCTTCCCTTCTGCTTTCAAATTTGTTCTCATCTGGCCACTTCTCAAGAAAAATAACCTCGATCCCAATAAGTTGACAAAAACATAGACCTGTACCAAATCTCCCATTTCTTTCCAACTCCTAGAAAATGTGGTACTAAAACAACCGAATGGGCATCTCTACTTAGATTATGTCGACAATCCTTACCAGTCCAACTATCGAGCAAACCACAGTACAGAAACAGCTCTTGTTCACATAGTCAATGAACTTCTTGCTTGTGATGCTGGTAAAATTTCTCTCTTAACACTCCTCGATTTGTCAGCTGCCTCTGATACCACTGACCATTCCATCCTTCTCTTTCATCTCGAACAAACTTTTGGAATTCACGCTACTGCTCTTTCTTGGTTCTCCTCGTATCTTGCTGATCACTTTCAGTCGGTTCTCATCAATGGAAGTCAGTCTCAGCTTGTTAGGCTTTGTTGTGGAGTTCTTAAGGGTTCTGTGCTAGGCCCTGTATAATTCATCCATTATACGTTAACCCTAGCCAACATCATCATGTGTGTGTGTTTTGGTGTGTGTGTGTGTGTGTGTGTGTGTGTGTGTGTGTTGTGTGTGTGTGTGTGTGTGTGTGTGTGTGTGTGTGTGTGTGTGTTGTGTGTGTGTGTTTGTGTGTGTTTTGTGTGTGTGGTGTGTGTGTGTGTGTTTGTGTATGTGTGTGTGTGTGTGTTAGTGTTAGTGTGTGTGTGTGTGTGTGTGTGTGTGTGTGTGTGTGTGTGTGTGTGTGTGTGTGTTGTAAGGTGGTGTGCGTTGATCGCATGAGTATGTCTGGTGCGTGGGTGTACCTTGATTTGAATTGTCTAGATTTGGAACCATATACATATTTTCTATTTTTTCCTTTGTTATTTTGGTTTCTATCGCGAGTGGTTATGATTTTTTTATGGGGATTTCCACAAGATATTACAAACATGTAGTGATATCAAGAAATTAGTACATAAATCATCTGAGAATACATTTAGTCATGTCTAATGCACCATTCTGTATAAGTTCGTACATAGATTCCCATAAATATGGAAGCAACAGTTGTTTTAATGTACATGGTAGCAATGCAACGTTTTTCCCTGGCACATAAAAAACACTAGATGTCAAGAAAACGTTGGCACTCAAAGGGGTTTTAATTAGGATGAAAATATCATGAAATACTCCTCGTATCACCTGTTTACCTAAAAGGTGTTATAGATCAAGTGAGTTACCATTGGATTCAAGCCATTTTAAAAGTTTAGCTTCAGTTGATTTCCTATGTTTTTCCCGCAGAGTGTTGTAAGTATAGATGAAAGGATTGAGAGCAGAGTTTAAGGGCAGTACAAAGATGGCCAATGCCACATTCAACTCGCCAGAAATGGGAATACCAGTCAAAGCTAAAATACCACAGAGTCCAATGGGGAACCAGCACATGAAATCTGTAACAGCCACAGTGATCAACCTGCGAGCTATAGTCATATCCTTTGATCTCCTGGTGGTGTTTGAAGTCATGGCATTTTTCTGTATTGACATGTAGATGAAAGTCTGACCTGCTGAGATAAATAAAAACAGAACAAAATTAAAGATGATTATACTGATAGAATAAACCCGTCCTCTGAATTCTCGTCTCGTTACTGGCAATGGAATACAGATACCTGTCTGGCTGTAAAACTCCCAGTGTGATGTCACTGGAAGTAAAGGCAACATTGCTAGGAACCAGCCAGTTAACCAAACCAACAGACAAGCCACCACTGCTGATCTTCTCTCGAATCTCACAGAACTAAATGGAAACTGAATGGCAATGAAGCGATCAAGTGTGATAAGCCAAATCATCAGAGCTGATATTTCACTGGACAACAAAGACATAAAACCAGCCACTTTACATGTCACACTACTGGTCCAAGCGTCATCATAATAGAGATATTTGCCCCTGAAGACTTCATCCGCTACACCAATAATGGTGATATAAACACCCATTAGAAGATCAGCCATGGTCAGGCTTGTGACAAACACACTAAAACCACTTGAAGATGTTTTCCACACACACAAACGTGTGATAAAACAGAACACATTACCTGTCACTGACAAACAGCTGATTGTCCAAAGAAACCATCGGTACATTCCTGACTGCAGTAAATCTTCACACGATGAAATTTCATCTTTTGGAGCATGGCAGAAAGTGTCATCAAAGTTGTAGGGAAGAATTTCTTTACAACATAATTTGAAGTTATCTGTTGATATGACACACAGATTGGACAGGTTTTTGAACATGTCAGGGGGAAACGTTTTCACAGGACTGCCATCCAGATACAGTTGAGTTAACTTTGGTGTGAACCGAAAACCATCAGGGGTGACAGTATGTATGGCTGTGCAGGTTAAATTAAGTTTCTCTAAACGCAAGAAATTTGACAAGACTTTGGTGCCAAGCACTGTCAGTGTGGTGTATGACAGATCTATCACAGTTAACACACTTTGCAGGGTAACAGATGATGGGTCAGCATACAGAGATTGGAGAGAGTTGTTGGACAAGAGCAGTGTTCTTAGATTTTCAAAACCAACAAACAGACATGTTGACATTCTGTAGATTGTTATTGCTAAGGTCAAGAAACTTTAAATTAAACAACATGACACTGGGAAGGAAGGTCAAAGAACACTGGACAAGAATCAGACCAATAAGATATGTGTTGTGACTGACATCAGAAAGAGACATTCCTGAACTAGTAGCATCCAAGTAACGTAACTGAGGAAACACTGATGCAGAAAAACGCTGAAGGCAGAGAAAAGTGTGACCCTGACACAAACATTCTGCAGGACATGTCACATTACATAACATTTCATCATCATGTAGTGGGCAGTGAGGCCAGCCATCACACAGATGATCAGCATGCACACATATTTTGGAAGATCTGCATTGAAAGAATCCTGGACATATTTCTGTACATCCTTCTTCATCCTCATGGTCCATACAGTCGAACACACCATTACACCGTGTATAGACAGGTAAGCAGTCATTGAATTTACCAGGGCATCGATAATGAGATTCAGGACAAGATTCACTGGAATTCATTTTAAATGAAGTAAAGAATCTGATGCCATCAAAGTTAACAAGAATGGGTGATGGAACATATGTTTTCTTTGGAATGTATATTTCTTTGACATAGTTACAAGACGTTTCATCTGATTCGTCCAGAGCATGGGAGAGGTGGTCACACACGTTGTCATAGGACACACACTGACCATTAGAACAGGTGAACAAACTAACACATGCAGGATGTTTGCAAAACGTTTCGTCACTCTTATCTTCACAATCTGGCCTGAAGTCGCACACCAAAGTGTATGAGACAGAGTCGATGTCATTGTCACACATAAATGTAGGGACTGTAGTGACATGCCAGTTATTTGAATCAAATGTGTTATGCATGTATGAAGAAAAAGTACAGGACGTGTGTCCTTGACCACACACATGATGTTGGTGTGAACCACACAAGAGAACAGTGAGTGTCAGCTGACCATCAGGACATGCAGTCAGAGGTTGTTGTCCTGTGTGCAGCAAGTCTTGTTTGGTAGTCAGGGGTGTGACGTTTGAAAGAGATGAAGTTTCATTAATATTGTTTTTCTTTATTTCACAAAGTGTCCCAGTTACACGTCTAATTCTATTTTCACAACTGTGAGAATCAAGACCACAAAGGTCAACAGAAAAACAATGATTCTTGTAAGCGTGATATAGAATTGGCTTTGCAAGATTTACAGAATAATGAAGAATAGTTCTGTCTTCACTAATAACACTATGTCTATACATATTAGATAAAGACGGGCCACCAAGGTAGAAACCAAGAAATAACGAATCATAATTAAGTGCATATAGTTTGGTCAAATTTGAAATCATAGTAAAGCAATCATACTGACATTTAGGGAACCCTATTATGCCCCCCTGGGATTTACAGTACTCTTTTGCCATTGTCTTAACTATCATTCCATCACTGCCTATGTTTTTCACACTGTGTTTGCTGATGATCTTAAAGCAGGTGTTACATAATGATATCAAACCCTGACAATCAGAACTGCTGAAAGGACAGTGTTCTGTTTCATCCTGTCCATCCTCACACTGTGTCCTTAAGTTACAGTCCAGGTGATGCTGAAAGCTGGAAAAGTGATCCACAGAACAGTTAAACAATCCACTGGTCAGCTTTTGAGGTGTTTTATTTTCAGGATGAAAGGAAAAGAAAAACAAAATGCATCCTCTTTCATTGAAAATGCAGTCTCCGACACTCATTTTAAATATAATTCTGGCAGTCTTGAATACGAAAGCTACGTGTCCATTCTTTGTGTTCAGTCGTAGACTCTCAGATCTATCTTTGTCATGAGAACCGACGGCGAATATCATGTGCGGGAAGCTGATCATAATGACGTTACCAGCGGGGACTGATAAACTCTGCCAAAGTGAAGTATGTGCTTTATTATAAAAATATCCAGATGACGGTGACGTCATCACTGGAACTTGAGGTAACGATTCTTTATTCCGTTTTGGTGTCCTTTTCCCTTTACGAACAGAGTAACATAACACAGCTGTACATAGTGGAGTGGCAATACGCTGAACGTCAAATAGCAGGCCTTGTCACCATCCTGTGGCAATCAACTTCCGCCTGCTGCAGTTTGTAGGCTACTAGTAGCGTGATGGTGTGTTACATGTATTTGTGACGTTTGGTTATCATATCGTGTTACGTATGTTTATGTGGTCAGGTCGAATAGATGTATCCGCTACTGGTAACCTGGAACCCAGTACTACCTGTCACAGGGTCGAATTGCTGGCGACTAAACCAGCAACCCCACCAGTCCTCTCAGGAGGATGGTGAGGAGGATGGCTAGAAACCCTGGTGGAAATAAATTAGATCCATCAAAGGGCGCCAGCTCTGGAGAGCTACCCGCGGCCATCTAGTTAAGGGAGTAAACCCTGACAGTAAATCCGGTGTGGGGCCCCTAAGGCGGTTGGATGGCAAACTTTGTCACTTTCCAGCAGCTCCTGCGGCCGTGTTGGCACCAAAACGTAACAGCCCTGCTGTTCCTTTGGATCTGTCAGCGAGGTGGAGAGGGGGGACAAGTTGCATGGGCAACAGCCTGTCTTCCATATTACACTGCCCAGGCTTACATCCATCCATTCATCCACAAACACTCTGCACCTACGACCTGGAGAGGACACTCCAGCCTCGCTACTAACACTAGTGTCGGCACAACACGGAAAGCAACAGATACCGGTGATAAGTCATTGCTCAACTGGCGTAGAGCTGACGCCAGGGGTTGCTTTTGACGGTGGAAGAGACCTTCGTGTCTTACTGGACAGCTACCGCCCGCCTAAGCTGGGCAGCCCCCAGCCAGTTAGGTGCTGTCCCACCACGACATGCCTTCTTCATTGGGTGCATGAAGATTAGGAGAAAATCTGACAAGGTCGTTAATTACCGCACCAAACAAAAAGAAAAATTCAAATTCAAGAAACGGATCAGGAAAAGGATCAGCAGTGAAACTGGGCTGTTGCAATGTCCGAACAATGATGCCTGGGCTCTCCCAAGATCTGCAAGACATCAGCGACGCCAGAAAAACCGCCGTCATAAACAGCGAACTAAAGAGGCTCAATGTGGACATTGCCACTCTGCAGGAAACACGGCTGGCTGACTCAGGAACACTAAAGGAAAGGGACTACACCTTCTTCTGGCAAGGAAAGAGTTATGATGCCCCAAGAGAGCACGGAGTAGGCTTTGCAGTAAGGAACAGCCTGCTGAACATGATTGAACCAGGCAGCGGCGGTTCAGAACGACTCTTGACTCTCCGCCTCAACACCACCGAAGGCTATGTCACTCTCAGCGTATATGCCCCAACTCTGTCCGCCTCTCCAGACACCAAGGATGAGTTCTACGAAAATATTGCATCAACCATAAGGAACATCCCCAGGACAGAACAACTTGTTCTCCTGGGCGACTTCAACGCCAGAGTAGGTGCAGACAATGATTCATGGCCCTTCTGCCTCGGTTCCTTTGGAGTGGGGAAAATGAATGAGAATGGACAGCGACTGCTTGAGTTTTGCGCCTGCCATGAACTGTGCATCGCCAACTCCTTCAAGACGAAGCCTCAGCACAAAGTCTCCTGGAGGCATCCCCGCTCAAAACATTGGCACCAACTGGATTTGATCCTAGTAAGATGTGCCGCTATCAAAAACGTTCTCCACACTCGCTCTTATCACAGCGCAGACTGCGACACAGACCACTCTCTGGTATGTTGCAAGATCAGGCTACAACCAAAGAAGTTCCACCGCTCAAAGAAACAAGGGAACCCTCGCATTGACGTCAGCAAGATGTCTCAGCCAGATCTTGTAGAACAGTTCGCAGAGGCCTTTCAGAGAGAATACGATGCATTGCAGCCCAGAGACTCTGCCACTGAGAGATGGGAAACGCTACGAGACACCATGCACCGCATTGCTATGGCCACCATTGGGAAGAAAACTGTGAAGTCCCACGACTGGTTTGAGGCCAAATCATCAGAGATGACTCCCACTGTTGAGGCCAAGCGTGCCGCACTCACCAAGTATAAGCGGTCACCCAGTGAGAAGAACCTGCAAATCCTCAGGGCTGCCAGAAGTAAGGTTCAGCTTAACGCCAGGCGCTGCGCAAACGAGTACTGGACAGAGCTCAGCGAAGAGATACAGAGTGCTGCTGAAAGAGGCAACATCCGAGGAATGTATGATGGCATCAAGAAGGCACTGGGACCAACACAGAGCAAGATCGCCCCCCTCAAATCCTCCACTGGGGAAGTAATCAGCAATCCTAGCCAACGGATGGAAAGATGGGCGGAACACTACTCCGACCTCTACTCCACACAGAACATGGTGTCCCCCTTAGCCCTCGATGCCATCAAGTGCATGATGGTAATGGAAGAACTTGATGCAGAGCCAACTGCGGACGAACTCAGCAAGGCCATTGATAGCCTGGCATCAGGGAAGGCACCTGGCAACGACGGAATTTCCCCAGACCTCATCAAGCACTGCAAGACTTCTCTTCTGCACCCTTTGCACGCAGTTCTCTGTCAGTGTTGGAATGAGGGAGCTGTACCACAGGACATGAGGGACGTCAAGATCGTCACCCTGTACAAAAACAAGGGCGAAAGGAGCGACTGCAAGAACTACAGAGGTATCTCGCTCCTCAGCATTGTTGGCAAAGTCTATGCTCGGGTCCTCCTAGTCTGCCTGCAGAAACTGGCTGAACGCGTCTACCCGGAATCACAGTGTGGTTTTCGAGCAGAGAGATCCACGGTAGACATGGTCTTTTCCCTTCGCCAAATCCAGGAGAAGTGCAGAGAGCAGCGGATGCCCCTGTATGTGGCATTCATTGACCTCACCAAGGCCTTTGACTTAGTCAGCAGAGATGGCCTTTTCAGGGCTCTCCGAAAAATCGGCTGCCCCCCAAACTGCACAGCTTAATCGAGTCCTTCCACTCAAACATGAAAGGGACGGTGCAGTTCAATGGAAACCTCTCCAAGCCCTTCGACGTACGCAGCGGTGTGAAACAAGGCTGCGTCATGGCCCCAACCCTCTTTAGAATCTTCTTTGCTCTCCTCCTGAGGCATGCGTTCAGCACAGCGCAAGAAGGGATCCACCTGCGGACCAGATCAGATGGCAGGCTCTTCAACCTCGCCCGCCTCAGAGCAAGGACAAAGGTCCATGAAGCCCTCATCAGAGACATGCTATTTGCCGACGATGCCGCAGTTGTGACCCATACTCAGCAGGGCTTGCAGTCACTAATGGACCGCTTCTCCCAGGCCTGCAAAGATTTTGGTCTGACCATCAGTCTTGAGAAGACAAATGTCCTGGGCCAAGACACGCCATCTCCACCAGCCAT
Organism: Monoplex corrugatus; assembly: GCA_030674185.1. Lineage (NCBI taxonomy): Eukaryota > Metazoa > Mollusca > Gastropoda > Littorinimorpha > Ranellidae > Monoplex > Monoplex corrugatus. Next base: position 6,085,777 of record JAPXFY010000013.1, on the reverse strand, counting down.
CACCATTGATGACTACGAGCTTGAAGCCATCCATCAATTCACATATCTTGGGTCCACCATCACCAATTACCTCTCCCTTGACACAGAGGTCGACAAGAGGATCGGGAAGGCAGCCACAACACTAGCCCGCCTCACACAAAGGGTGTGGACAAATCCCAAGCTGACCACAAAGACAAAGATGGCTGTATACAATGCCTGTGTCCTCAACACCTTGCTGTATGGCAGCGAAGCGAGGACCACGCATGCTCATCAGGAGAAAAGGCTCAATACCTTCCACCTGAGAAGCCTACGACGAATACTTGGCATTTCCTGGCAAGACAAGGTGACCAACACCGAAGTCCTAACCTACTCTGGCCTCCCAACCATGCATACCATGCTGAGACAGCGTCGGCTGCGCTGGTTGGGCCACGTTCGCCGCATGGAAGATGGTCGCATCCCAAAAGACATCCTTTATGGTGAGCTTGCCACAGGGCAGACAAACATTGGCCGCCCACAGCTGAGATACAAAGACGTTTGCAAGCGTGACATGAAGGCGCTTGAGATCAACACTGAGTCCTGGGAGGACCTTGCAGACGATCGAAACAGCTGCGGATTGGTGAGGACAAACTGTCAGCTGCTGCAGCAGAGACTGCCTCTCTCGCATTGGTCTGTACAGTCACAGGCGACGCTGCTTGGACCAAGCAGACAGCCCATCTAGACATTAGAACGGATGTACTTTGTCCATGGTCAGTCATGACCGAAGGAGGCCTACTACTACTAGGTTATCATAGCGTGTTACGTATGTTTATAACTTATATACGTCTTACCTGTGTTTGTAACGTTTCACTATTATAGAGTGTTACATATTTTGGTACATTTAATTATGATAGCTCGTAACGCGTGATAGCGTGTTACATGTGTTTGGAACTTTTAATCATGGTAGCGTGTTAAATGTCCCTGTGAAGGACAGCATTGACATCATCAGGGGGAGGTTACAGGTCGACAACAGCCTTCAGCAACGCACCAACCTGCCAGTGTCACGTATCTGTGAACTGCTATCCTGCTGCCTCAACACCACCTACTTCACCTTTGAAGGACACTTCTACCAACAGCCCGAGGGTGCAGCCATGGGGTCCCCCATGAGTCCCATCGTCGCCAACCTCTTCATGGAAAATTTCGAGGAGAAAGCTTTGGCGTCGTTCCACACTCCTCCACGCTACTGGGGCCGCTACATGGACGACACTATGACTGTACTGAAAAGATCGGTGGTAGAAGACTTCACAAACCATCTCAACAACCAACACCCTGCCATCAAGCTCACCTATGAGGTAGAAGAGAACGGCAGTATCGCGATGTTGGATACCCGCATCACCCGGATGGAGACAGGCCTCGCCTTCTCCGTCTATAGAAAACCGACCCACATGGACCAGTACTTACAATTTGACAGTCACCAGCCACTGGAACACAAGCTTGGAGTAATCCGCACCCTCACCCACCGAGCAAAGACCAGCTGCTCTATCGACACCGCTAGAGAAGAAGAGGTGCAGTACATCAAGAAAGTACTCAGTGTGTCAGGATACCAGAAGTGGGCCTGGGACATTCCGGGGGGGCAAGAAAACCATACCCCACCCCTCCACTAAACGGCCATCCCCTTCGAGAGGGCACGTCTCCATGCCGTACGTCAGCGGTGTCACTGAGGCTCTCAGCAGGAAGATCAGGAAGTTGGGAGTCAGTGTCCACGCCAAGCCCACCAACACCATAGTTATATTGGCGAAACTGAGCGCAACTTGCACAAAAGATTAAAAGAACACAAACATGAGTCCTCTCCAGTGGGAGAACATCTGATCCACACCCAACACCACTTTGAAAAGGACAATATGCAAGTTCTCGACAAAGAAGCAAGATGGTTCCAGAGGGGAGTAAAGGAGTCAGTTTACATTGCCGCAAGGAACCCCACCCTCAACCGTGACCGGGGCCGATACAACCTGCCATCGGTGTACTCCTCACTTATTCAGTTGCACTGTCATGAGTTCGCTCATGGCGGTGCGCACAGAAGCCAGTTCTCAACCCAGCAGTTGCGCTGAAGAAGTCGGCCGGATTGCCGATGAAAGCTACGCAGTAAGTAGCTTTTTTGTAACTGAGAGCCAGGTTCAACCAGGTAGCCATTGTGTTAAATGTGTTTGTAACGTTTAAATGTTATAGCATGTTACATGTGTTTGACACTTTAATTATGATAGTCTATTACATGTGCGTAACGTTTAACTATGAAAGAGTGTTACATGTGTGTGGATGGTAGTGTATTACATGTTTTGTTGTTGTTGTTGTTGTTGTTTGCTCCAATGTTACACGCAATTGTATCATTTGGATAACACAACCATTTCAAATCAGATAACATTTTAGACTCAGTTATGTTTCATGTAAAATTCTAAATTTACAAATGCAGGTTTGAAGTGACTACACCATATGGCAATTGATTGTATCTAAAAATATTTTGGACACATAAAAACACATAGCAACAATGAACATAACATATAATGAATTTGAAAATGATGAGTTTTCCTATAAAGCGGTAGTAGACACGTACATGTAAACTGATAAAATGTTTGTGATTGAGTTTCTTATTGAAACAGACGCCATTCTATAGAAATATCTATGATATCTCTTCATCCGTTTTTTATGCTTCATCCCAGAAATTTTAAAAAAAATTGATGAAAAGGAAATAGGTAGGCTTGCAGAAACTGTGTTTTTCAGGGACTTCACTTACTACAATAGACAAAAAAATAATTCCCCTCAAAAGTATTATTAACAACTTCCAATGTGATTGAATGTAGTGAAATACGTTTAGATTTTTCCGAGTAATGATAATCGTAATTTCAGCATTTGTAACAATCTGTCATTTTGTGCTTGTTGTTGCTGCTGAGTGGCAACAGTCCACATATACAGGAGTGGATTGAGTGCAGAGTTAAGTGGTAACACTAACACAGCAATGGCCACATAGAGTTTGTGGAATACAGTGAGTGAGTGACACCAGCTGAAACCATTGCACTCGTCAGAACTAACAAAAGCCATGAAAATGCATCTGTAACAGCCACTCGTACCAACAGGTGAGATGAAGAATAATCCAATATTTTGGTTGAATTAATCAAAATGTCATAGACTGAAGTTCGTTTACAAACCGCTAGCTTAATACGGTCTAGGGATTGCTAGCGGCTGGACATACTATTCAAACTTAGTATGAGCACTTCACATTTAGGTTTTGCATACAGGGTTGGAATCATTCACACACACTAATACCAACACCATACTACCATTACATAACCAAACCACCTTCCATTCATCCCATACACCATTAACCAACCTACCAAAACAGATCCATCAACCCACCCTATAACTAAACTGTACAAAAAGACCAGTCTAAATGTTAAGTCCCAACATTTATTTCTAAACAACAAAAAAACTAAGGCAAAAAATCCAACATTTCCCTTTCACTCTTCCTCACTCACGCACAAAGTCCACTTAAATTCACAAACACGGCTTCCCTACAACACATTACACATGGCCCTACAAATCATCATTGCCAGCTTCAACAACGTAATGGCCCTATAATGTCAGTCAGCTTCACTTAGCTCGGTTGCTGCGGGAAGCCCCGGTGATCGCCACCGCTACACTGCCTCCCCTGGTGCCCCTCCGGTCATACGCCTCAGCTCTTGTCCACTGAAGACTGGTACTGGACACTGGGGAATACTGGACACCACTGGTCCGCTCCTGTGGAATACTGGACACTGCTGGATATTGCTGGATCTGGGAAAGAGCACTCCAGTTACTCTCCCCTGTCACTCAACACTCCCCCATACTTTGAATCACCAGTTGGTGGCTCAGACAAAGTCGTTGGAAAGGGAACTCCCGGTTTCCCCCATCAACAACATTACACTAACAATCAATATTCAACATCACAAAATAATTTATCAACTCTTATAACAAGCTTACATAAACAAAAGTATTCCCTCTATGTGTGCATTAACCACCCAAACTCAACTCAGCCTACACCACACCTACAAGGGAAAAAAGAAATTAAACCTTAATATTTATTATAACACAACCAAAACATCCACACACCAACATCAATAATAAAGAAAATTTAAATTTCCTTACCAATCTCTCCTGTGGATTAACACCGACCCCTTACTCTAGGGAATAATTATCCACGACACAGTTACATCCACCATCACCAAAAGAAAAATATAGTTCCTTCAGCAACACTGCCCAGCTGGTTCACTCCCATCCACACCTGTTGAACGAACCCGTTCCTTGGCAGAACCCTGCCCCTAGCCGAATCTACCGGCTTCACACAGTACCAAATGTACTAACCAATTAAACCAAATGCGGCCTATCCCCACGCTGGCTGTGGCGAGACTCCCGCCACCGGAACAATTCCCCAAAAACAATCTCCCCGGCCAGTCCAAAGCGCTAGATCAAAAAGGGGAAAATCTTAACTTTCTGCATAAGAATGATCGACCTCGACCGTCATTCCATACCTATGCAAATTAGGTAGATGGGCCGCTCCATCTAACATTTTGACGTCACAGGCGACACCCTCCTTCCCCTTTTCACCTTATGGCTAGCTACTCTCTAACCCATAAAAGGAAACCCGTAAACAAAACGGGAAGTAATTAACTCCTAACGGTCCCTGCTGTACAAGAGTTGCAACCCTTAAATACCATTGTCACAGTCTGCTCGTGACATAGATGATAAATTGACCACACATAATCACTGAGCATAGAATAGAATTAAATACAACAATCATTGCGAACATTGCAGTTTTTAGGTTTGGGTTGGAAATGTCCAGTAGCACCATGTGACACAGACCAGACCGACTATCAAGGCCCCAGTGTGACAGCCCTGGAAGGAAAGGTATCAATGACAACAGTATGCAAACACACCATATTACTACACATACTACAATTGTTAAACGTAAACTAAATCTCCTTATGGATAAAGGGAAACACAGGAAAACAACGTAGTCCAGAGTGATGAACCAGATAATAAGAACTGACACCTCGCTGGACACCAGAGAAAGAACACCAGCCATCTTGCATGTTACACTGTTGGTCCATGCCCTTTCAAAGTGAACAAAATGTCCAGAGAAAATCTCGTTTGCTGCTGTAACTATACTGATGTGGATTCCTGTACAGACGTTAGCAAACTGCAGATTGATCATGAGTGTGATGAAATTGCCCTTGAATGCTTTTCGTAATGGAACTGGAATCAACAAGCAAATCAAATTGCCTAAGATGGAAACAATACTGACCATCCAAAACAACATTCTGTACAGTTCAGCTTCTATCATCATAGCACACGATGAAAGAACAGGTTGTGGTGTTAAACACCTTATTTCATTTGATCCTTTAGGAAGCAGACTCTCACAGCATAGTCTGTAGTCTGGTGAAAATATGGATTTTAGGTTATTTAACTCTGACAATAAGTTTAAAGGAAAGTCCTTGATTGGATTCCCTCTCATGTCCAATTCAGTCAATCGTGGCATAAAGTTAAACTTTGTACATCTGATTGTTTTCAATGCAGAAAAGGACAAATTCAGATGTTTTAGATAAGGCAAGTACACGTTAAGGTCACTATCAAGGACTTCGATACGTGTTCTTGATAGGTCAATTTTTCTCAGTGCATAGTTAATGTAGTTTGAATGATTGTTTGACAACAGTGTTAGAGGATTATTTGCAAGTAATAAGATTCTTAAATTTGGTTGTTCAAGAAATACGCTAACATTAACGTTTGTAAGGTGATTATTGGCAAGGTTAATAATCTGCAAATTGGAAAGATTCACCTCTGAAATAGTAACCAAATAACAATTGGACAAACTAAGAAGAATGAGATAAGGATTATTACTAAAATTCGACATCGTCATCCCTGAGCCTGTAGCGTCCACATAGCGAAGTTGGGGAAAGAGATTGGCAGAGAATGACTGACTACACAGAAAAGAGTCACCCTGACAGTGACAGCCTTCAGGACAAACCATCCCACACAACCATTCATCGTCTCTACGTGGACACTGACCCCAGCCATCACAGAGATGAACTTCATGAATGCAAACGCTTGAAGCACGACAGTGGTAGAAACCAGGGCATACCATTGTCTCACAGTCTTGTTCGTCTTCACCATAAGTACAGTCAGAAAATCCATTACATCGGGTGTAGACAGGGAGGCAGTACAACCAGTCAGCTGTACAACGATAATGAGTTTCAGGACAAGACTCGCTATCTTCCATGCCTTGTTGAGTAAAGTAACCTGTGCCATCCAGGTTGATGAGAAGTTGCTGGTTTTTGTCTGCATTTGGGATTTTCTGTGGAGACTTGAAAGGGCAGGTCATTTCATCAGAATCGTCCAGACAATCTGAATGGTCATTACAGCGCTGGCTGACCAGCACACATTGATTGTTGGAGCACATAAATTCAGTACATTGAGGATGTTCACAAAAAGATTCATCACTGTTGTCTGGACAGTCTTGTCTAAAATCACACACCAGAGTGTAAGGCACTGTTGTGATGTCATCATCACACACAAACATACCAACGGCATACTCAGTGCCCTTTTCAAGAAGAACTGATGTATTGTCCTTTGTTCTCATGGTCTGGAGTGTGCATAATTCTGAATATATAATCTTCCCACAGTGACTGCGTGGATCACATGACAAAAATGTGTGTGTCATGTGACCATCTGGACACACAAAAAGGTTTTCCATCTTGTGGTTGAGAAAAGGCAGAATTGGTTGTAAATCAGCAAATTTAATTGTTTGGCTATTTGAGCTTAATTGTATTTCACATATCAGTTCATTATAAGGGAAAAATAGTGGCCATGATGTAAACTTCATGGAATCAAACATCCAGATCTTGGGAGATCTTCTGGGACGATATGTAATCCCTTGTGTGTACTCCATGTTGTAGATTAAGGTGTTGTCGGCCCATTTTCTGAAATATCTGTATGCAAAAGGCACATCATACCAACCTGAACTTAAGCCTATTCCTACTTCAAAAAATTTATAATTTTTAAAGAAATGTAGAACGCTGTCCCGTTCTTGTTTTGTTTTTATTGAAGCCAGGTTTCCATCTATTTTCATACATTCATATTTTGCATTCTGATAAGTTACCTTTGATGATTCTAATCTGATATGTACGAAACATTTGTTACCAGAAGCTACCAAACCCTGACATTCAGGACTACTGAAGGGACAGTGTTCTGTTTCATCCTGTCCATCTTCACACTCCGTTTTCAGGTTACAGTCCAGGTGATGCTGAAAACAAGAATAGTGATCCACAGAACAATTAAAGAATCCACTGGGCAGCTTTCGTGGTTGGTCAGTCTCAGACAGAAAAGAAAAGAGTATTTTAAGTTTGCTATGATATGTCCAGGATGATTTCATCGTTGAAATGGCATGCATTTGAAGATGAGATGTACAGAAGATTCTTGGTAATGGAGTGTACGATTCACTACACACGCGTACAACACAACGTTTGTCTGTCTTTATTTCACTGTAAATCAGTTCTGTGCAAGGAATACTTAGACTTTTAGGGACACGAAATTCCTGGAAACTGACCATGATCACACATGTACTTGCAGGTTTCAGTTCTCCCCAATAATGAAACAACCCATTGTGATAGGAGAACTGTTGTGGTAATATCACATATCCTGAGTTTGCTGATGTATATTTTACCAAATAATTGCGATCTGTGGTTGTCTCAATATCAATCTTAACTAAAGGATGATTAAGATGAACAATAAACAAATGGTTGGTACATGTATCAACAAAAATGTCTTCAAAAGAATGCTGGTCACATTTTACAACGTACTTTTGGAATGTAAAATCCGTGTTTCCCACTGGAAGGGCTCACACCAATACCCTAGCCGTTTAACACGGACACGTAGAAACATGCCATGAGGTACCTCTACATGTAAAATACAATAAACAGTTGATTCTTCAGACATCCCATATACCACTCTATTGTGCAAAGTAACGTCTGTTCTCGTAATGCGACAGAATGTTCTATTCCTCTGTAAAAATGTGCTATATGTTGCATAAGCTTCATGAGATATTCTACACCAGGACAGACTTCATGGATTCCCAGTGGAGCAGCAGTGCTGTTAAGTTGGTCTGACGTGATGTTACGTCAGATCCACTAGATACAATACACATGAATCCAAACCATGGCAAAACAAAACAGGACACTCCAGTTGTTAAGCAAATTCTTGGTTTGGTTTTGTTATCCATGGGGTGTTAACCCTAATAGATACAATCTTTCAGTTTTTGTCTAAAACTTTACTTACAAGCTGGTTAACTGCTCTCTCATTTCCGCAGCGGCTGGAATAGTTATATTGCTTTAAAATGACCGTGAAGTACACATATGTTCCAGTGAAGGTATCAACAAGAACAGCAATGTTTTCTGGTCCCAAATCCACAAGTGTCAGAAGTACTGTATGTCACAAGTCTTCAGCTGGTCACATACATTTGTTGCCAAGTCTTCTACAAAAACTAGAGCAGAATGCCGTGCACATAGAAGCATTATAAAAAGCTCAGTCATAAAAATGGAACCGTAATAGTCTGAAAATAAAAATCCATCAATTTAAAGAAAAAATTCATCTTGATGTCATTTACACTGAGAAAAACATATTGTCAGCAAAAACACAGTGCTAGATAACTAACTTTTATGCTTTTTAGGACTCTGTTTAGAAGTTACTCTATGTATATATGTATGTATGTATGTATGTATGTATGTATGTATGTATGTATGTATGTAAGTATGTATGTATGTATGTATGTATGCATGTATGTATGTGTGTATTTATGTGTGTATGTATGTATGCATGCATGTAGGTATGTACCTGTCTGTCTGTCTATCTATCTATCTGTCTATCTATCTATCTATCTATCTATTTATCTGTCTGTCTATCTATCTGTCTGCCTATTTATCTATCTATCTATCTTTCTATCTATCTGTCTGTCTATCATCTATCTATCTATCTTTCTATATATCTATCTACTTATCTATCTATCTATCTTTCTATCTATCTACTTATCTATCTATCTATCTATCTATCTTTCTATCTATCTATCTATCTACTTATCTATCTACTTATCTATCTATCTATCTATCTATCTATCTATCTATCTACTTATCTATCTATCTATCTATCTTTCTATCTATCTATCTATCTATCTATCTACTTATCTATCTATCTATCTATCTATCTATCTTTCTATCTATCTATCTATCTATCTATCTACTTATCTATCTATCTATCTATCTTTCTATCTATCTATCTATCTATCTATCTTTCTATCTATCTATCTATCTATCTATCTATCTACTTATCTATCTATCTATCTATCTATCTATCTTTCTATCTATCTATCTATCTTTCTATCTATCTATCTACTTATCTATCTATCTATCTGACACAGACCAGACGAGGTGATGAAACAACTAAACAACAAATGCATGCGGCACTTGCACGAAGTAATAAAGACACAGCCCCTGATCCAGACACGATTCGGTACTTTGAAACCAAAAACGTTGTCTGAACACGACGAACAGTTTTGAGAAAGGTCAGGTTCCCGAAGACTGGACACACAGTTTCCTTAAAGCATTACCTAAACTGTGTAAAGATCATCGCGGACTAAATGAATATTACATCCTGACTCTGCAAAACGAAATTGGGGAAACTGATGGACATAACATAACAAAGAAATTAGTTAGAGACCCAAAAGACAGAAATAAATGTGACCTCTCACCACGAAATCAGTCTTAACTAGCATTTTGGGCATTTTGAGATATACATATCACTGGAAAGAGTACATTCTGCTGATTATTTTGGTTCTTGAATAAAGCTTGTACTCAAACAAATGTAGATGTTATGTATGTTTAAAGTCATTAAGTTGTATGACAGCCATTTTGAGAAAACGGCCTCTGAAGTTTTTGTGTGCTCTCCTAAACATTTTCCTTAATATTTCTTTATTTGATGGGTTTGATTCAGTTTCTTTCTAATTTTCGCTGTCATTATCTGAAAGGTGCACCAAAGAGCTTTCTGTAGAATATTACATGTGCGGGCACTGTACAGGTTACGGTTCATAATAAGAGACAAAAATAGGTACTTTTGGTAGGAAATTGCGTTCTTTCTGTTGCGATCAGTGCATTAAAATACCATTTTAGATTGATTAATAGTATTTTTTCAGGAGAAAAAATGTCTCTGGGGTATAGATTGTAGTCTATAGAAATGAATTTGAGAAAAAGTCAAAACACCCCAGATAGACCTTCAGTCATCATTTCAGCTCCTAGTGCTGTCCGACTGACTGCGAGTTAAGACTGATTTCGTGGTGGGAGGTCACAAATACTCTCACCTAATCAAGGTGGCTTTAGAACAGTGAAAAGTTCATGCGAAATGCAGTTGCCTTTGCTCATGAAGGTTTTCAGGAAAAAGAAGAAACCCTGGCTGTAGTAGTGACCTACAAGATGCGTACAATAAAGTACATTTCACATTACTCATGGAACTACTTCAGCGACATGGAGTCAGAATGACAGTCTTAGGATGGATTGCTGCTACACTCCAAGAAAGAAGTGTAGTTGTACGACTTGGAAACTGGTGCTCAGCACCACAAAAACTGTGCATGGAACTCCGTCAATGATCGCTACTTTCTCCTGTTCTCTACAACATATATACACACAGGATCTGTTGAACTAAACAACAACAGACCAGCCGCAAACTGATCATTGCTGACGACGGACTCATCTACGAGACAGATAAAAATGCAGTCCATGAACAGTTGAACAATATTGATCAGTTGTTCAAGAAACCGGATCAGAAATCAACCCCACCAAAGCACAGGTATTGTTCTGAATCTTTGAAAACACACCACTTCAACGGAACCACTATTGAGCGAACGAACAACTTACGGTACCTTCACATCAGTTTTGATTGAACACTAACCTTCAGAAAACATGTGGAAACCACTACAGCAAATGTAAAAAAAGGCCTTTCAATCCTGAAAACAATGGTGGATAAAAGCATTGAACAACGTCACATGTCTACTCTAGCAAGCTGTAATACTGAGTGTCATCGATTATGAACTGGGCCTCACTACGTTGTCACAGACAGACCTGTTAAAACTAGAAAGAATTCAAAACGAAGCAATGGATATCCTCTCAACCACAACGGACACATCCACAGAGACTTAACGATACCTGTTTGACCTTCCTTCAGTACGGTCAAGACATAAAATAGGACAAGTGAAAGCTTATTTCAAGGCACTGAAAAACCCAGAAAACCCACTCCACGACATGGTTGGAACAGCAAAAGGCAAAAGACTCTAATGATCCAACGTGGAAAATCCTGGATGCGATAGGCAGAATAATCCGTTCGGTATTCAGTATGTCTGTTACCTGACAACTAACAAAACGCAAAGGAACAAAGGAATGGTAAAAAAAATCCAAACCATTACAAAAATATGTACAAAACAATCATATCAAACAATTTTAAGATACTGTCGCAAGTGGTCTGAAGGGAAAGCAGATGCAGAAGTTCAGCTACTTATGGAGCACTCAAGGAGTAACTAAGTTGCAACCCTAAAGATGTAATCATATACACAGACGGCTCTGTCACCAATACCAAAACTGGATGGGGCTTCACTGTCAAACAGAATGGAAAAACCATACATGAAGAAAACGCTACATATGATATCACAACCTCCAGTCTAAGATTGGAAATTGATGCAGTCACGCATGCACACAAATGATTAATTTCACTGGAAGATGAAATGAAAGAAAATTGAGTCTTCATCCTGACTGACTCGATGAATCTACTTCAAAAAGTGCAAAATGGAATAGGGATCTCAGAATGGCACAAAGCAGTGAGCAGTATCAACCCACACAATCTCACGTGGATCTACTGCCGTGGACACGCTGGTGTTAAGGGAAATGAACATGCCGATAAACTTGGAGGCAAAGCCACTACAACAAAAATCCCCCATCTGGGGAAGTCTGAGGTCCTTAGACTCTTATAATCGTACCTTTGCTGCAAACAAACTGTGAGTATTATTCCATTGGACGTGTTCCTCATAAAGGAATAGACAGAGGAAGTGGCCAAAAGATCTAGTATGAATGAAACACTTGAGCTATCATTAACCAGACTAACATTGGCGCCATCTCAAAGCTATGGTTAAGTAAATATTATTTTCATCTTGTCGATAGGCAGCAGGGGTTTTGTGTATTTAATGGGCGGGGGGGTGGGGGGGGTCGGGGGGGTGTGGGGGGGGGGGGCGGGGGCTATCTGGGATACGAGACAAGTCTATTCTCATTGGCCAGTTGTATTTTGATTCTGTCCTCTACGTATTTATTGACGTTATTTATTTATTCTGTCTTTGTGGATAAGATACACACGCTATTACAATATATCCAAGATTGCTCGTAATGGACTGACACAATAGTAGCATAATATAACAAAACCCACAGGCTAAGTACAGTCTCAGGACCTGGCCAGAAAATGTTTAAGGCTTGTGCCATGATCATTTTGGGTCATGTCCATCACATGGCGCCTGTGACGTTAGAGTATATGACATTCACTTCCAGTGCGGAGACATCATCTTGAGAAACTGAAACTGAAAATAAATGATGTATTTCCGAAGAAACCGTGCCTAGGAAGCAATCGTCGGCCTCATTGCATCTCAGGAGATGATAGTCTGCACCAGGAGGCGTTGTGGTCATGACATACACTTTCTGCTGTGGCTGTGCCGGCCGATTCTTGAGTGGCAATCTCTGTCACATCTGTCACATACAAACTGAGTCGCTGTTGTCTAGTTTCTGGAACTTGCTTGCGAAGAGCCCTTTTCTCATCTGCGCTTTCTGCTCTCCTCCTCTCCGCATTCACAACGCCTTGCTGAACGGCTGTCCTCCACGCTGCCCTGTCTTCCGCCAGAGTCTCCCAAGAGCCTGGGTCGATCCCTGAGCTTCTAAGGTCCCTTTTGCATGCGTCTACAAAGCGTAGCTGTGGGCGTCCTGGAGTTCGCTTCCGGATTGCCAGTTCGCCGTAGAGAATGTCTTTTTGTATGCGTCCATCCTCCATGGCCAAGCCAGCATAATCGGCGTTGGCTTAGGAGGGCAAAGATGGTCTGTAGGCCCGCACGACGAAGCAATAAAGTCAGGAAACCAAGGACAAACATTACTGGCGAAGAGAATCACATCTTTTCGATGTCAGCAATGTTTCCTTGGTTTTGGAAACTGACACATCCACAACACCAATCTCGTTAAAAAAGTATAATGCATTGTAATTAGTAGTAACGCGTGCTGAATTTCAACAAGTGCATCAGGTAACACCTTATTTTACATTCATTTCATAATCGCGAGATATATGTCTCAGACATTGGAATAAAGAGAAATCTCATAGTAAATTGAAACTAATTTGTCCCAGAAAAAAAGGGAATTTCTCGATGGTACAAACTAGAACGTATAATTCTCCTTTGTTTCAGTAAAAACTAATTCAGTGTTTCTCAGGAAATTGGGCATTGCTATGTTACTCATGACAAACATGAGAATGTTTCGAAGCAACTGAAGTAGACAGTCATCATCATCATCATCATCATCATCATGTGCCCTACTGCATGGCGTTGATGATCATGGCCCTACATATGAATCTATCCCTTGTCACTGCAAGCATATCATCCACCCTCTCCATTCTCAACCACCCTGCAAGTCCGTCCAATATTGTCTCCTGGGTCTACCTGATGTTCTCTTTCCTTCCAGCCCTCCCACTCTGACCAGGTGCTCTAACTCCCCTTTTCTCATAATATGTCCTATAAATGTTGCTTGTCATTCCCTAATCGTCTTTATCAGTCTTCAATCATATCCACAGCTACACTGTCTGGTCCTGGGGCCTTTCCCGGCCCCATCTCTCCCAGTGCTGCTCTGACTTCATCTCCCATCATGAGTGGTCCTCCAACGTTCTCTCTCTCTCACAATTGTTTCTTCGTTTCTGTCATCGTTAAAAAGGTCCCCCATGCACTCTCCCCATCCATCGAGCACTTTGTTCACCTTCATGATAAGTGCATCATTTCTCGATTCCAAGCAACAGTTGATGTGCATGTTATTTTCCTGTGTATACAGTAAATATGTGTTTTATACGAGCAAAATGTTGAAAAGTATACCCTAACTTGAATGCTGTATTCTTTTTTCAGACAGAAAGTCGTACATTCATCTAAAAGAAACACTACCGATTTTTTTTCTAAAAACAGGTGGCATAAATGTTTATTGGAACAAAGTTACAAAGTTAAAATTACAAAGTTAAAATTTGGACTGCAAAGAATAATTCAGTCCATTGACATAAAAGATAATAATCCAGTTCACTCTACAAACATTCAAATTATCATAGATTCCAGTTTTTTTCCTGTGTTAGAGTTATGCATTGATCATCGACAGACAGACTGATACAACAACATTTCGAGATGATGGGTTTGATCAAGGCTCAGTACATGTCTGTTGTTCCAAAAACTTTTTTGATGCAGAGACTCAAACACGCATAGAGTGGTATACGAGTATGGTCACAACTCGAAGTGTATTCTGAGTACAAAGACACAGACCTGACAATGAGATTGTCCACCTTATGTAGCTACTGGTCTTTCTATTTGAGGTAACATTCTAATTGTGTGGGTTTGGGTGTGTGTGTGTGCGTGCGTGTGTGTGCGTGCCGTGTGTGTGTGTGTGTGTGTGTGTGTGTGTGTGTGTGTGTGTGTGTGTGTGTGTGTTGTAATCAAACCAACCCACAGTTGCTGTTTATCCAAGTAAACAGACAGATAGACTGGCAAACTAAATTCTAAACATCTCAGTATTGATTGAACACGAGAGGAACCTGTTTCTAGGGAAGGAAATCTGAGAAGACTGTCAGTGCTTCAGATAAATCATGGATGACGCACACAGTCAGAGACAACTATCTGGTAGTACCGGTAGTAGCAATAAATCACTTCTGTGGCACAATCCAGTGTCGCTTATACATCTTCGCGTGCGCACACACGCACACACATACACACACATGCACACACGCACACGTACATACACACGCACAAGTACATACACACACACACACACACACACACACACATACACACACACATGCACGCACACGTACATACACACACATGCACGCACTCACGCACACATACACACACACATACACACGCACGCGTGTACACATGAACAGACTCACACAAGTATATATCTACATACATATATCTTTGAGTGTCTGTATATCTGTGAGTGTGTCTTTACCTTCCACAGCTCTAACGACGCCCGGGTACATATTGACAGCTGTGTGGGCTGGAGATGTTTTCACCTTTCTCTGCCCTGAAAAGGGCCAGGTACACAGTGACAGCTGGATAGACTGGGTGTGTTTACCTTTCTCTGCCCTGAAAAGGGCCAGGTACACAGTGACAGCTGGGTAGACTGGATGTGTTTTTACCTTTCTCTATCCTGACAAGGGTCAGGTACACAGTGACAGCTGGGTAGACTGGATGTGTTTTCCCTTTCTCTACATTAAAAAAAGGACCAGGTACACAGTGACAGCTGGGTAGACTGGGTGTGTTTACCTTTCTCTATCCTGACAAGGGCCAGGTACACAGTGACAGCTGGATAGACTGGGTGTGTTTACCTTTCTCTATCCTGACAAGGGCCAGGTACACAGTGACAGCTGGGTAGACTAGAGGTGTTTTTACCTTTCTCACACTTTAAACGGTCAGATACAACCAGTCGCTGTGGTGTAGTGGTTAACACAACGGACTACGGACTGGAAGGCTGTGGGTTCGAATCCCCTTTAGTCTCTTCATAGATATATCATTGTGGGATTGTTTTGGCTCTAACTGGCCCTTACCCACAATTGGGCGTGCTAGGGCTCATTGGGAAAACTGGGACCATACAGTCGACTCTCATCCACTTCATATATGTGTCGTTGAAGGTGTTGCTCAAATCTTCTGACCACCACTGCAGGTGTCTGTATCTCTCGGGCCTGATCGATGCCAGGATATCTTATGATAGTAAGCGTCGAGTACAACCCTGTCACGCAGTCTCAATCCTAGATGGAACTCCATAGTGTCATGATTGTCATCTTCATCGACATCATAATCATTGCATTGTATAATTTTTTTTTTTTTAAAAGCTGTGCTAGCTTCTGTGACCATTAAGATGGCGTAGAAAATGGGACAAAAAAAAACCACACACACACACAAAAAAAAAGGTGAGCACAAAGGTAACCTCCCTGGAGGTGTCTTTCTCTTTCTCTACATTTAAAAAGGGGCAGGTACACAGTCACAGCTGGGTAGACTGGAGGTGTCTTTAACTTTCTCTACACTAAAAAGGGCCAGGTACACAGTGACTGCTGGGTGGACTGGAGGTGTCTTACCTTTCTCTATCCTGAATAAAATCAGATACACAGTGACAGCTGGGTAGGCTGGAGGTGTTTGCACCTTTCTCTATCCTGAAAAGGATGACAAGAGAAATTTTAGGCCTGATGGAGGAACGAAGGAAGGTAAAGAGAAACAAGGAGATATACAGGAAGATAAACAAAGAAATCAGGAATAGGTGCAAAGAAGCTAAGGAAGTTTGGCTGAAAACAAAATGCAAAGAAGTAGAAGACCAACACAAAACGGATCCTCAGGGTATGTACAGACGAATTGAAAAAATTGTCCACAGGAAAAATGCATGCACATCAACTGGTTGCTTGATATTGAAAGACGGTACGCTTATCATGGAAAACGACAAAATATTAGACAGGTGGGGAGAGTACACTAAAGACCTTTTTGAAGATGACAGAAACGAAGAACACATTATAAGAAAGAACGTTGAAGGACAACCCATAATGAAAGATGAAGTTAAAGCAGCACTGAAAAAGACGAAACCAGGAAAAGCCCCAGGACCAGACAAAATTACTACAGAGATGATTGAAGCCCTGGAGGAATTTGGTATAGAAAAAATAACGGTCCACCTAAATGAAATTTATGACACTGGAAAAATCCCCAAAGATATGTCAAAATCAATTTTCATTGCACTTCCAAAGAAGACAGGGGCTATAGAATGCGAACTCCATCGCACAATCAGTTTGATGAGTCATGTAACAAAAATCCTGTTAAGAATAACCATGACGAGGACAAGGAATAGAATCAAAAGAGAAATAGCAGATGAACAGTGTAGATTTGTGGAAGGGAAAGGGACTTTTAATGCCATATACATCCTAAGAACTATCATTGAGAGGTCAATCGAGATGAATAAGGATTTATATTTATGCTTTGTTGATCATACCAAGGCTTTCGATTGGGTGAGACATGAAGAATTGATCAACCATCTAGAAAGACTCGATATTGATGGAAAAGATCTACGAATAATCAGAAATATGTATTGGGAACAGACAGCTGCAATGAGAATAGATAACGATATAAGCTCTTTCCAAAACATCAAAAGAGGAGTCAGGCAGGGTTGTGTTTAGTCACCAGATCTGTTTTCACTTTACAGCGAAAACATCATGAGAAACCTAGAGGAAGACCCTGGACTAAAGGTTGGAGGAAAAATGATAAACAACATTCGATACGCAGATGACACCGTGCTATTGCAGTAAATGAAAGGGACCTACAAAACCATGTGAATATACTAGAAATAGAAAGCAAAGGTAAGGGGTTGGAACTAATCAGTAGGAAGACCGAAGTCATGGTGATCAGTAAAAAACATGAAATCCCCTCATGCAAAATAACAGCAAACGGCAAACCTTGAACAGGTTGATAAGTTTAAATACCTGGGAACGATCATTTCGCCAGACGGCAATGCACATCAGAAATAGCCAGCAGAATCGGCCAAGCCAAAACAACATTCGAGAAGATGAAAAGCATTCTTACCAATAAATGCCTATCAATTAACATAGGAAGACAGTTCTTGAATGTTGTATAGAACCAATACTGTTATATCGTTGTGAGGCGTGGACAGTCAACATGCAAAACCAGAAAAAGATTGAGGCAGCCGAGATGGGTTTCCAAGAAGAATGTTGAGAGTTCCATGGACTGCAAAGAAAACAAACGAGACAGTCTTGATGGAGGCAGACACGAGAAGGTCATTCATAAGGAAGATTAGGAAAAGACAGGCAACATTTATAGGCCACTTTATGAGGAAAGGGGAATTGGAGCACCTAGTCACAACGTGAAGCTGGAGAGGAAGAGAGCACCAGTAACCAGGGAGAAGATATGAGACTGCAGAGTGGGTGAGCAAGGGTGGAAGAGGTGCTGCGCAACAGAGATAGAACAGATGGAAGGCCATGCTCGCCAACGCTATGTGGCAAGGCACTTGATGATGATGATGATCCTGAAAAGGTCAGATACAACCAGTCATGGTGTAGTGGTTAACGCAACAGGACTACGGATTGGAAGGTTGTGGGTTCGAATCCCCTTTAGTCTCTTCAAAGCTATTTCAGTGTGGGATTGTTTTGGCTCTAACTGGCCCTTACCCACAGTTGGTCGTGCTATGGGCTCATTGGGAAAACTGGGACCACACAGTCGACTCTCATCCACTTCACAGATGTGTCATTGAAGGTGTTGCTCAAATCTTCTGACCACCGTGCAGGTGTCTGTATCTCTCGGGCCTGATCGATGCCAGGATAGTTTGTGATAGTAAGCGTAGAGTACAACCCTGTAACGCAGTCTCAATTCCATAACATCATGATTGTCATCCTCCCGGACATCATCATCATTGCATTGTGAAAAAAAAAGAAAAAAGAAAAACAAAGCTGTGCCAGCTTCTGTGGCCATTAGATGGCGTAGAAAATGGGACGAAAAAAAAAGAGGTGAGCACAAAGGTAACCTCCCTGGAGTGTCTTACTTTCTCTACACCTAAAAAGGTCAGATACACATTGACAGCTGTGTAGACTGGATGTACCTTTACCTTTCTCTATCCTGAAAACGGTCAGACACAGTCAGTCTACGTGGTGAGTAGTTAACGTAACGGACTATCGAATCCCCATTAGTCCCTTTAAAAACTATCATTGTGGGATTTTTCAGCTCTAACCGCTCCTACCCAGAGTTGGGCGTGCTATGGGATCTCATGGGAAGACTAGGAACACAGTCGAATCTCATCCACTTCACAGATGCGTCATTGTGGGTAATGCTCAAATATTCTTACCACCGCTGCAGGTGCCTGTATCTCTCAGGCCTGGTTGACGCCAGGATATATCATGATAGTAAGCATAGAGTACAACCCTGTCACCAGTCTCAATCAAGCCTATGTTGGGTTTGAAATCCTCCTCGACATCATCATCATCGCATTGTAAACAAACAAACAAACAAACAAACAAACAAACAAACAAAAATCTGTGCCAGCTTCTGTGGCCATTAAGATGCGTAGAAAACGGGACTAAAATAAAGCTGAGCACAAAGGTAACCTCCCTGGAGGTGTCTTTATTTGTTCTCTTTCCAGAAAAGGGCTAGGTACACAGTGACAGCTGGTTAGATTGGAGGTGTCTTTACCTTTCTCTATAGTGAAAAGGACCAGGTACCCATTGACAGCTGGGTAGACTAGAGGTGTCTTTACCTTTCTCTATCATGAAAAGGCCAGGTACCCTGACAGTAGGTGACGAGTGTCTTTACTTTCTCTATCTGAAGGACAGGTACACGTGACAGTGGTAAAGAGGTGTCTTTACCTCTATCTGAAAAGGCAGTACACATGACAAATGGTAGACTAGTGTCTTTACTTCTCTATCTGAAAAGGACCAGGTACCATACAGCTGGGTAGACTAGAGGTGTCTTTACCTCTCTCTATCTTGAAAAGGGTCAGATACATCAGTCGTGGTGTAGTGGTTAACGCAACGGACTATCCATTGGAATGGTATTGATTCGAATCCCCATCACTGCTGTTCCAACCCTTCCCTTCAGTTGCTGAGCCGAGTGCGCTGACCTATGCGTGACCCGACCATGATGCCTGCCTTCCCTGGGCAGTTTGTTTATATCTATCAGCAGCGATAGCTGACATCTGACGTTTAACTGGGGGAAATGGGTATGATTTTAAATGCCACATTTTTTAAAGCGCTATCGCCAAAGTAGGTTGTGTTGTAGATACCTGGATGGCCAGAACCACGAGCTTTAAAATGATACCAAACACGAATATGTTTGACTGACAAAGCAGACTTCAGTGTTAGTTCAAATACATGCACAATCACAAGTACGGAGATGGTTAATTTCGATTTCACAAAATGTTTGCTGTTTTAAACCGACGTTATTGCAGTCCTGACAGTTTCCATGCACACAGAACAACATGCCACACAAACTACAGCATGCCAGCGTGCACCTCCACTTACTTGAAAGCTTTCGACCTGAACCTGGGAGGAGAGGTGCGTGTGTTAATTACTCCACTGAATTGGGTGTCAAGAGGTTGGTCATCACACACTGCTGGGTGCGTGTTGAAGTTTTAACACAGTAAGGAATACTGTACACTCAACTGCACATGTCAGTCAATTTCTCAGATAAACAGAAAACACAACCAGGCACTGAACTGTTGTTCACTGTTCTATTTATCATTAGCCAACTGCGACAAAAAAATAAAGCTACAAGAACTACAAAAGCTGTCTCAAGACTGCAAAACAATTTCAGTGTGTTTTTCCCCGTCTGTTTCAATGGTCGAGTCCATCCTTGTGTTTTCTCCATAAAAGAAAATCCTTTCATTGCAGCTGTAGTGTTGTTAAAAAGAATCCATGGAAATCAAAATTTTGACAATTCTGTTAGCACCTGTTAAATTGCAGGAGAAACACGTCAAATGAAAAAACAAACCACCATAAAACCATCACAGTCTGGACCTTCTGCACATTTTTATTCAAAACTCACTGTTCCTGGCATAGTGTTGCCTGGTCTAAAACGCGTCTACATTCACACCGTTTGTTCCTTTATTACACTCAGCAGACACTCAAACGCACAGCTCTTGTCCTAGCTGACTCTGGACCTAACGTCACTGCTATACACTGTAATATTCCTTGAACAAATTGGTATTTTAAAAAAAAGTGTGATCACAACTGGCATTATACTATTTCTTGGTGTCCTTTGTCGGTGCGTTAAAGAGCATGGCTGCACAGAGGAGAGGAGACACAACTGTCATGTGCGCTAGATTTGATTTTGTCGAGATTTTGCGCTATATATATTGTAATATTATGTGTTCTCAACAGCACGCGCACCTTGTCCTCTGCTCTGATGACACCTCAACTCTCACTTTCAGTTCGTTGAAGAAGGCGTGTGTCTCTTCTCCACCCTGTTCACCATGCAGTCCCAAGCCAAAGTGCCAGGTTTTTATGAACTCCAGGCAGTGGTGTTCCAGAATGTGTTGCTTGGGGATTATCTTAGTTTTGGGGAAGTGTTGTCTGAAATAAGCCATTAGTCACTAATATATTGTTCAGTTTCCTTGATGTCCATTCTGTTACTGGTTTTGTGTGTGGAATTTTCCTGTGAATGCGGTGGTACAGAGAATTCAGCCTATGGTATTTCTTCCCAACATCAACAGCTTGTTTCTTGATGGTCGTATCAGACGTCAGTGTGTCTGTGATGTGGGCGACTGACTGGCATATGTTCTCAGTCACGCTTGGCTGAAGATATTTGTGGCAGTGGTTGCCAACAAAACTACGTCTATGGTAGGCCTGCACTGTAATTTTGTTTTCCCTCAGTGCAATGTCTAGATTAGATGTTACAGGCCCTAAGCGAAATGCCAGTGGCTGTCTTCTACATTCTTCTTCTTCTTCTTTTATGTCCTGTAGGAGATCGTTGTACTCCTCCTCTTTCTGCCGTCGATCAAACAAAGCTGCATCACCCTCGTCAGTCTGTGCAGGAAGGTCATAAAAAGCTAATTCTGTCCCCAGCTGTCCAGCTCCCTCTCCTTATCGATGATTCCTGCTTTTAATTTTGCATTTTGTTGACATATTTCTCAAAAGGAGACATATTTTCATATATTTTGTCTCTATCCCTGCCAAACACGCTGCTATATGTTTGTCAAGACGATGACAGTCTTCCTCCAGGAGATCATGGTGCTTTTTCCCCACACCAAGAAGAATATGGAGATAGGGTGGGGCAACCTGGCTGAGTGGAACATCAAACAGTGGGGTGTGTATCACGTCGTTAAATGACTTGGCTTTTTTCTTGTCATTACTGCTGTGGATTCTTAACCCCCGTCTGCCACGTTTGATGCTCTTCAGGCTTCTCTTTCAAGCCACGGGCTGCTCAGTCTGACTTTCCTGAAGGTACCTCTTTGATGTGGTGCACCATAGACAGGTGTGGAGTGACTGTGCACCGGACAGGCCGTAGATTTTCGTGAGAAATTCGTAGTCTCCGAACAGAAAAACTCGGATTTGTTTCCCTTTCTATTCTGCCTGCTGTAGATTTGCAACCTGGCGTTTGTACAGTCGAAGCAGTTTTTTTCAGGTTGTTGTGGTTGTCCTTACAGTTGGCCAGTTCCAGCAAGATGGTGTTTTGCTTTGAGTTTTACTTCTTCACGTTGGCCACCTGTAGCATGAGCTTAAAGCTGCTCCCCCATGGTCTCTGCCAATCTTCACCCACACCTCGTTTTCTGGGATGGAATCTTCATGGCAGGTCAGCAGGTTTTCTTGGTCACACTGGTCAAGAATATTTCTGACAAAGGCTGGCAGATCATCACTCCCACAGAGTCCAACTGGCATGCTGTCTTGACTTGGACTATCTGCTGACTCCAGTCTCATGTGTTGGATTTTATCACTGCACATTATTTTTTCTCTGAAGACGCCTTTCGGCCTTTTCACTTTCCAGTTTAATGCCCAGACTTCTGACAAACTGGCGTTGCTTTCTTAGCTTGCTCCAGCTGAGGTCAAGACCTGTTCTCCATGCCAGCCCTTGCTTCGCAGTAACTGAGGACCTGTTAAATCCTGCAGCCTGTAGAACTCTTTGTTGGTATATTTTTGTTGTCTTCTTCAGTTCTGCTGCTTGCTGTTGCACTGTATCTTCTAGCGAGGATCCTGATACACGAAGTCGAAACCTGTCTACCTGTCTTGCTCTTTTCTTTTTAAGTGCCAGTCCAGCCACAACTGATGGCTTCCATGGTTTCACTATTTTTCTCATGATGATAGGCTGGCCTTTTGATTTTAGTCTTGTGGTTGATTTGTCGTCAGACTCTGCCATTTTAATGCGTGTAAGTGCTGTTAGGTATTGTTCTTCATCTCTTATGAGAGGACCACTCAGTTCACTGACATGACGAACTACAGATTTGACAATAGGAGAGATTGTGCTGTCAACAGTTGGCACCACTGACTTCTGTGGCGTTGTCTGAATGCCCGCTTTTTTCGGTGTTGTTTGTATGCAAGTGTCTGTTGTGTTGCTTTTTTGTGCGATGGGAGAGGTTTGCATGTCACTGAAAGATGCTTGTGTCGCACCGACTGGACCATGGAAGGAGCTCTTCCTGGGAGTGGAAGTGTCAGTGGGGAGAAAGGTTGAGTTGTTGTCGTCGGATTCCATGTCCATATCATGGTCATCAATGGAACTGCTCTGTTGTGGCTGTTGTGAGCTTCTCTTTCTTTTGGCTGGCCTTCCTCCCTTTGTTTGACTGACAAACACGGAGCAAACTGAACACTGGTGAACAGACAAGGCTGTATCAAAGTTAACCCACATCGGAGCCACCTTCTCCACATCAGACAAACTGGATTTCATTATTGTTTTCGATGGAACAGACGACATCTTCAGTTTTCTCAGCCGTGCATAGCACTTTGAGCACAGATTGCTAGAGTGAATATCTGGACTGTCGCACAAAAAATCTATTTCAAAGAACTCACCAAGTTCTGATGTCACATACTGACAGAGAATTGGAGCCCTGGGCTTTGTTTTTTTGCTGAAACGCCCACCACATGCTCGACACAAAGACTGAAGTCTGTCATTGTGCAAAAACGCAGTGTGTTCATAAACAACAGCCATTGTTCAATTATACACACAACACTTAACACTAATACGTAAGGAAAGAACAACGATCGAAACAACAAAACTGTTCAGTTCTCTCACAACAGTGCTCTGAGTACAAGACTGAATGATGTGATGTTCAAAGTAGATTATAGTGAGTAACTTATCCTTAAACTTTCACTTAACTTCATACACCTCAACACTTCAGCATCACATATATATTTGGAAACCAGTCTCCAAGTCAACGCAAAAAACAAAAAAAATAAACAAATACATAAAACGAGAACAAAAGGATGAGAAAACGAAAAAAAAAAGGGGGGGGGGGGAACAAAAAATCAGCATCAGTGGAACTAGAAGTTTCAACACGTGAAGAATACACGTTTTAACAAAAAAGCACAGCAGCTGAACACATAGTCACTGCAAAAGTTTGTAGATTGCAAACTTCAGTCAATGGTACAAATTCTAATTCTTAGTCGTAACGCGGGCACTTAGAAAAAACTTGTAAATCACAAAATATCAACATCCAGATATCTTAGGTTCCCTGTCTACAGACAGGAGAAGACTGGTTGAAATGATGAAGTTTTAATACAGACAAAGAAGGGATTCATCTGCAGCTACTGCTGTGACCCCGTCTCGACCCCGCATCCCACCCCCTTCCCCACTCTGGAATGCCAGGCTTTGAATGCCTACAGCTGCCGTCCGCAGGTAAATTAAGAGAACGATTTGGCCAGTGTTGCACAGCCGTACCATTAGTCCCTTCAAAACTATATCCTTGTGGAATTTTTCAACTCTAACCAGCTCCTACCCAGATTGGGCGTGCCATGTAATCTCAATGGGAAGACTGGGACCACACAGTCGAGTCTCATCCACTTCACAGATGCGTCATTGAGGGTGTTGCTCAAATGTGACCACCACTGCGGGTGTCTGTATCTCTCAGGCCTGGCCGATGCCAGGATATATTATGATAGTAAACGTAGAGTACAACCCTGTCAATCAGTCTCAATCCTAAATGGAACTCCATTGTATCATAATTGTCATCATCCTCGACATCATCATCATTGCATTGTCAAAATAAAATAAAAAAAAAAAAAAAAAAAAACGAAAAAAAAAAAATGTGCTAGATTCTGTGGCCATAGGATGGCGTAGAAAATGGACCGGAAAAAAAGATGAGCACAAAGGTAACCTCCCTGGAGGCGTCTTTCTCTTTCTCTACATTTGAAAAGGTCAGATACACATTGAGAAATGTGTGGATGGAGGTGTCTTTACCTTTCTCTATCCTGAAAAGGACCAGGTACATATTGACAGCTGGGTAGATTGGAGGTGTCTTTACCTTTCTCTATCCTGAAAGGGCAGTAATATGAGCTGGGTAGATAAGGCTTTACTCTCTACACTAAATGCCAGTACACATTCACAGCTGTGTGGACTGGAGGCAGCATGCATGATTTTTTTTTCTGAGCTGGATCCAAACTGTGCAGTCAGATCAACAGCAGAGTTCTATTCTACACCGCCCTGGCCAAACTGATACCACTCTGATTAAAACAGTCTGTCTATAGTTATCTGTGAATAGCTCCTGAAATTCAAGAGCATAGTAAACACAGAACCTGATGCTGAACATGATGAAATGATGTGCTGTGTTCATTCATCACGAAACCAAACAGCTTCATCTTTACTGGAAATTGTTATCTATGAGCGTATTTCTATTCTGTGGATCTTTAGTACCTTCACCCACCAGCTAACCAGTTCATTCAACTAAAAGATGTACCAAACATAACTTATACTGGTCCAGGTATTGTTTTTCGGGGTAGTTTTCATGATCGTCTTATAACGAAAAGAAAGAGAAATTGCTTTGTGACTGAAATTTTCAAATTTGTGTACTTACTATCATTCTCCTCGGGTACTACCTGCTGCTTTCAATATAAACAGGAACAACAGTGTTGAATTTGTTCGCTAGACATGGCACATGATAAAATACAGCAATTACAGCATGGGTTCATTGAAGCTAATGGCTCCAGATCCTGAACATCTTCTACCAAGACACTTTTCTTGTATTACAAACATCCGTTTCATGACAGTAAACAACAGTGTGAAGCAAACACATCACACAACAAACGTCTTGAACACAGAATGCGCTAAACAACATAAACACAGAACACATCAAACAACATAAACAAACACAGAAAACAATAAAAAACATAAACGTAGAAAACACATACAACATAAACAGATACAGGAAACGACAAATAACATGAAAAACACACACATTCATGCACAACCGTATATAGTACTATTGGAAAACTCATCTCTAAAAACTTCATACTAGTATAGATTTTTTGTGTGTGTGTGTGTCAAATCTAAACAAAATGTGTTAAAGAACTGTCGTAAGGGAGATTAATTGCATGGCATGATCGTCCTTAAGTTTGTTGTGTGTGTGTGTGTGTGTGTGTGTGTGTGTGTGTGTGTGTGTGTGTGTGTGTGTGTGTGTGTGTGTTGTGTGTGTGCGTGGTGTGTGTGGTGTATGTGTGTGTGTGTTAGAGTGTGTGGTGTGTGTGTGTTTGTGTGTGTTGTGTTTGTGTGTGTTTTGTGTGTTGTGTGTGTGTGGTTGTATGTGTGTCAGTGTGTGTGTGTGTGTGTGTGTGTGTGTGTGTGTGTGTTGTGTGTGTGTGTGTGTGTGTGTGTGTGTGCGTGTGTATGTGAGTGTGTCAGTGCGTATGCGCGCGTTTCTGTGTATGTGCAAGTGTGAGTGTCTGTGTGTGCGTGCGCGTGTGTGTTCATGTGTGTGTGTTCATGTGTGTGTGTGTGTGTGTGTGTGTGTGTGTGTGTGTGTGCGCGCGCGCGCGCTCGCGAGTTTGTGTCTGCGTACGCACGCGTGTGTGTTAACTTTGTCACATTTAGGCTAATTTTATTTTTTGTTCGTTTGTGAAACTGAAACGTTTGACAATGTGTCTACCACGTCGATTCCCACGCCATTAAGGTGGAAGTTGTGGAAAGCTGGTAACATGAAAAATGCATTGTGGGAGAACAAGATAAAGGGGAATAATGCCCGGCGATATCACCAGGACGACACTTCCGTGTTTTTGAAAATTGCTTCTAGTGTTTTCGTTTTTCCAACATGACTACACGGTCGATAATTATATCGATTGAACAGAACTGTTTTCATCAGTGTTGATGGTCATGTGGTTTAATTGTCTGACATTCTTCTATAGACATGAATTAAATAAAACAAAAACAAAAATAAAAAAAAAACTAAAGAATAGTTTAATCATAATACACAAATGCATAGGAAAAGTTTAGTTATTGCTCTGGGTTTTTGAGTTTTTGTTCAATGAAAATATGAGAAAGAGCGAGCAAGAGACAGACAGAGAAATACATATATATGTATGTACATACATACATACATACATACATACATACATATGAGAGAACTTCGATCACAGCAAGCACACAGCTTTTCGCCAGAAACACAGAGCGGATACAATGTTTTCCTTTCAGCATATGGACTGGAATGGTCCGTCAATTTCGTCAGTGAACTCCTAGATCTATTCAGTGTTTATTTTTCTGTGTCTGATTGTTCACACAAAATCAGCAGACAGAAAGACAAAGAACGCTTGTGAAAACTGAACGGAAACATAAATTGAATGGATTTACGACATAGTGAACTTTGTTCTGTTGCTGATTAAGAAGCGTCCTGGTGAAATAAATCTGAAGACCTTCATTTTCTTTTTCTTTTTTTTTCTTTTGTTTTAAGTGCTCGGTTTCGATCAAAGAAAGAGCGATCGCCGACTGGAACTGAGACACAGATAGGCAGTCGATGCCCTGTGACGAAACTTCCCATGGTTGTGCTCTTCAGTTGGTTGCTGCTACTCTAAGCAACTTGTCGACTTACAGTAGTAGATCTGTGGTTTATTTGAACACACGCTAAAGTGATTGACTGGTACAGTAGACTACAGCACTTGTCTTTCGGACGATTTGCACAAGAAAGCAAGATGTTTTTGTTTACCTGTTCATCGTTCTTCTCAGCTCAGAGGCAGTTAAATACTGTACACAAAGCGGCTACTTCTTTGCATCTTAAGAAGATCTTGGCTTCAGCTGCAGTAGGCCTTCAACAACAACTACACATCATTCAACGAGAGGCGTGGAGGTGACGATTGACAGTACATTTAGGACAACCAGCTGACTGAGAACCGCGGAACTGGTTTTATAGCAGAGCGAACCGGCCGAGTGATTTGCCATGGATGTATACAGTCTGACGCTTCTCCCTGTGTGGGGACTTCTCTTTCTTGGTGTTCGGCTGTTGTGCACAGTACAAAACTGGTAGCACAGGAAAGCTAGAAAGGCGAAAAGAAACTTGGAGCCTGCAAAACTACGAGCCGCCATACGATAGAACTAACGACTATACGTGGTTGTGATTCGCTAGGGCTTGCCTACCTAGTCTCTTCAAAGTCTACATCTGGCGGACTGCGCGGAAGAAACTACTCCTGTGGTTCAACGGGCAGAAAGGCAGTTGTAGCAACGGCGCTGTGGAGCGTCAACAGGGCATTGTGAGGCACAATAGGACACTCTGGCCATCCACTGCATCCCTACCCATCGCCAGTCGTCTTGATCATGTCTTGCCACTGGATCACGATGGTTCGGGACGAGAGAGTGAGGTTGACGATATGCGCAACTCTCCCTCACTATAATCCAATTCACGCGCAAGTCAAGGCATCACTACTGTAAAACTGGGGTCCTAAGGCGATTTGCGAGTGGCGAAGTGGCAGGTCTGGATAACCTGGCTTGCTTACCGTGGCAGACGGGGATCCCACTCATGCGATCGAAAAACAAAAATAAAAACCTCTCGGTGACTCCGCTCACTATCGGCACATGGAATGTGCGCACGCTCTTGGACAACCCAAGTGCAAACTGACCTGAACGACGTACAGCACTGATTGCAAGAGAACTCGATAGGTACAGCATCCACATCTCAGCTCTATGCGAGACCAGGCTCGCAAACGAAGGCCAATTGTCAGAAACGAAAGCTGGCTATACCTTCTTCTGGAGTGGTCGCGGTAGCGACGAACGTCGTGAGGCGGGAGTGGGCTTTGCCATCAAATCAAATCTGATCGGTAAACTAACCAGCCTCCCGAAAGGAACTAACGACCGACTCATGTCGTTGCGCTTTCCACTAAGAGGAAAACGTCATGCCACCCTCATCAGCGCCTATGCCCCTACAATGACCAACACAGAGGAAGCAAAGGCCAAGTTCTACGAAGACCTGGAATCCCTACTCTTGACTGTACCCAAAGAAGACAAGTTGTTGATTCTCGGCGACTTCAATGCCAGAGTTGGGACAGATCACAAAACGTGGGAAGGGATTATCGGACGAAATGGAGTCGGAAAGAGCAACAGCAATGGGCACCTACTCTTGAGGACCTGTGCCGCACATGACCTGCTCATCACCAATACAATCTTCCGCCTGCCAAACCGCAACAAGACGTCATGGATGCATCCTCGCTCGAAGCACTGGCATCTCACCGACTACGTCATCGTTAGGAAAAAAGACAGGCAGGACGTCAGAGTAACGAAAGCCATGTGCGGTGCAGAATGTTGGACTGACCATAGGCTCATCATCTCTAGACTCAACATCTCTATCCAGCCGACACGACGTCCACAAGGAAAGAGGTTCAACAAAAGACTGAACGTCACAAAGCTGGAACGACCCTCTGTGTATCAAAACTTCAGAAATGACCTTGATGCACAGCTCGAAGGCCTAAATCTGGGCTGCAAAAGTGTGGATGAGGACTGGACAGCCTTCTGAGACGTCGTCTACAACTCAGCGAGGGAGCAACTCGATATCAACCAGCGTAAATACCAGGACTGGTTTGATGAAAACGACGCCGACATTCAGATATTAATGGAAGGAAAGCGAAAAGTCTTCAGAGCACACCAGCAAGACCCAAAGTCTACCTCCAAGGAAGCTGCCTATAAATCAATCAAAAACAAAGTGCAGACAAAGCTCAGAGAAATGCAAGACTCCTGGCTTAGCTGAAAAGCAGACGAAATACAGAAGCATGCTGATACCAACAACTGCAAGTGCTTCTATGACGCCCTAAAAACTTTATATAGGCCACAGCCCCAAGGAACATCGCCGCTGCTCAACGCCGACGGATCAACACTTCTCACTGACAAAAATGCCATTCTACAACGCTGGGCCGAGCACTTCGACAGCGTCCTCAATCGTGCATCTACTTGCAACAGCGAAGCCATTGACCGTATGCCGCAAGTGCCAATAACCACCAAACTGGCAGTGCCTCCAACGGAATCAGAGATCACGGCAGCAATCAAGCACCTTTCAAACGGCAAAGCTCCAGGCTCTGACTCCATTCCAGCAGAAATATACAAAGCAGGTGGACCAGTCATGACCCGAAAGCTAACAGAGTTGTTCAAGAGCATGTGGGAACAAGAATCCATCCCCCAGGAAGTGAAGGACGCGACCATTGTCCATCTCTACAAGAAGAAGGGCAACAGGCAGTCCTGTGACAACCACAGGGGAATCTCTCTGCTCGCCATTGCCGGTAAGATCCTCGCAAGAGTCCTCCTCAACCGCCTTATCGTTCACCTGGAAAATGGCCACCTACCAGAAACACAGTGCGGCTTCAGAAAATCACGCGGGACAATCGACATGATATTCGCAGCACGACAACTGCAAGAAAAGTGTCAGAAACAACACCAAGAACTGTACACGACATTCGTTGATCTGACAAAGGCCTTCGACACGGTCAGCCGTGAAGGACTATGGAGAATTATGGAGAAGTTCGGATGCCCATCAAAGTTCATCAACATGGTACGCCAATTTCATGACGGCTTGCAGGCACGTGTGTTGGACAACGGGGATTGATCCGAGACTTTCTCAGTCACGAACGGTGTCAAGCAGGGTTGTGTACTGGCGCCAACACTGTTCAGTATGATGTTTACGGCCATGCTCTCAGACGCATTCTATGACGACCATGACACATGCATTGGCTTCAGATACAGGACAGACGGAAGGCTCCTCAATGCCCTCAGGCTTCAGGCGAAGACCAAGGTTGAAAAAGACTAGGTCCGCGACCTCCTATTCGCCGATGACTGCGCTCTGAACGCCACCACTGAAGCAAAAATGCAGCAGAGCATGGATCGATTCGCATCATCCTGCACAAACTTCGGACTCACCATCAGTACAAAGAAGACCGAAGTCATGTTTCAGCCTGCACCACAACAGCGGTACTCAGAACCAAGCATCACTGTCAAGGGAGAAACCCTGAAAGCTGTGGACAATTTTACATACCTCGGAAGCACGATCTCAAGATCAGTGAACATAGACACTGAGGTAGACACACGCATTGCCAAAGCAAGTTCAGCTTTCGGACGCCTCAGGATATCGGTATGGGACAGGAGAGGTATCAAACTGTCCACCAAGCTGAAGGTATACAAGGCAGCCGTTCTGCCAACCCTTCTATATGCCTGTGAGACATGGACCGTATACGAGCGCCATGCCAAGAAACTCAACCGATTCCACATCAACTGCCTCAGACAGCTCCTGAAGATCACCTGGAAGGATAGAATACCTGACACAGATGTCCTCGATCAGGCCGGAATGACTAGCATTCACACCCTGCTCAGAAGACCCAGCTCAGATGGGCCGGACACATCGTGCGTATGCAAGACACGCGTCTCCCGAAGAGACTGTTCTATGGTGAGCTAGCACACGGCATACGCTCGCGAGGAAGGCCAAAGCTGCGCTTCAAGGACACGCTTAAAGCGTCCCTGAAAAACTTCGGTATCGACACCAAGACATGGGAGGCCCTTACACAAGACCGCTTATCATGGAGAAGCTGCGTTGGCGAAGGTGCCGCCTCCTACGAACAAAGCAGGATCAGTGGAGCACAAAGAAACGAGAGCTGCGTAAATCCCGAGCCACTCCCAAGTCCACAATCCAGCAGAACACATGTGTCTCATCTGCGGCCGAGCCTTCCGCGCACGAATCGGCCTCATCAGTCACAGCCGGACACATGAATCGTGATGATCCTTGGTCATCGTCGATCACAACGGACGAACAATATATATATATATATATATATATATATATATATATATTATATATAATATATACATGTATATATATGTGTGTGTGTGTGTGTGTGTGTGTGTGTGTGTGTGTGTGTGTGTGTGTGTGTGTGTATACATAACCTTGTGAATATACTTGAAATAGAAAGCAAAGGTAAGGGGTTGGAACTAAACAGTAGGAAGACTGAAGTCATGGTGATCAGTAAAAAACATGAAATCTCTTCATGCAAACTAACAGCAAACGGCACAACCTTGAGACAGGTTGATAAGTTTAAATATCAGGGAACGATCATTTCACCAGACGGCAGATGCACATCAGAAATAGCCAGCAGAATAGGCCAAGCCAAAACAACATTCAAGAAGATGAAAAGCATTCTTACTAATGCCTATCAATTAACATCAGGAAGAGAGTTCTTGAATGTTATATAGAACCAATACTGTTGTACGGTTGCGAAGTGTGGACAGTCAACAAGCGAAGCCAGAACAAGATTGAGGCAGCCGAGATGTGGTTTCTAAGAAGGATTTTGAGAGTTCCATGGACAGCAAAGAAAACACACGAGACAGTCATGATGGAGGCAGACACAAGTAGATCATTCATAAGGAAGATTAGGAAAAGACAGTCAATATTTATAGGCCATTTTATGTGGAAGGGGGATTTGGAGCATCTGGTCACAACGGGAAAGCTGGAGGGAAAGAGCACCAGGTAGACCCAGGGAGATGATACTAGACGGACTTGCAGAGTGGCTGCAGACAAGGAGGGTGGAAGAGATGCTTGATGCAACAAGAGATAGAGACAGATGGAAGTCCATAATCGCCAGCGCCATGGTACCTGATGATATGTGTGTGTGTGTATACATGTATATATATATATATATATATATATATATATATATATTATATATATATATATATATATATATATATATATATATATATATAATATATAATAGAGAGAGAGAGAGAGAGAGAGAGAGAGAGAGAGGAGAGAGAGAGAGAGAGAGAGTAAAAAGAATGCATGTTTTACATTCAGCCCTCGTGCATGGAGGATCTACACTAATACAAATAACTATAATGGCTTGAGAGACAGATATACAAAGACATAGAGACAGAGACAGAGACAGAGAAACAGGGACAGACAAAGACATAGAGACACACAAAGACAGAGACAGAACAGACAACAACAACAACAAACATTTTCCTATACAAAAAAATCAATTGTAAAATGTATTGTTTACTTTCTTTCTATTGTTACCATAGTTATAAGACGTAAGTGGGAGAGAGAAAGAAGGTAAGAGCTCCTCTGTTACTGGGGCTCTGGGACTAAGCAAATTGGCTGTTATGGTTGAATGACAAAAAGGAATTTGTCATGGTCAAATCAATATATTTACATTCGTCACATTGCTATAGTGTTGATAAATTTAAACAAACGGGAACAATCATTTCACCAGATGGCAGATGCACATCAGAAATAGCCAGCAGAATCGGCCTAGCAAAAACAACATTCAAGAAGATGGAGAGCATTCTTTCCAACAAATGCCTATCAATTAACATCAGGAAGAGAGTTCTTGAACGTTATATAGAACCAATACTGTTGTACGGTTGCGAGGCGTGGACAGTCAACAAGCAAAGCCAGAACAAGATTGAGGCAGCCGAGATGTGGTTTCTAAGAAGGATGTTCACAACGGGAAAGCTGGAGGGAAGGAGAGCACTGGGTAGACCCAGGGAGAAGATACTAGACGGACTTGCAGAGTGGCTGAAGACAGGGATGATAATAATGTAATGGATGTTTGCACTGTACGTCTTGTTGTTATATGTGTGTGTGCATGTGTGTATGCGTGTATGCAAGAGATGCTTGAGGCAACGAGAGATAGAGACAGATGAAAGTCCATAATCACCAACGCCATGCGGCAAGGCACCTGATGATGATGATGACATTGCTATACCTTCAATCAAAACATCTTGTCAATCTTTAAAACATCCTGAGTTTGTACAATAGGTGAACGTAACCAAGATTATTCCAGTGGTAGGCTGATAAAATACCAGTATGAAATATAGACTAGGTAAAGCGTAGTCTAGTAGGGCTTCAGGGCCTAGCCAGCTCATGGATTTATATGCAGACATAAGGCATGTGCCACGGTCACCATATACCCGGCACCTGTGACGTCAGTGCATATGTAATTTGTTCCGAGCGTGGAGACGTCATCTTGAGAAACTGAAACTGAAACTGTGCGGGGAGTGGTAATGCATTGGTGCTCTGGGTCCAATCCACACCCTCGTGGTGTTTCTTGTGAACAGTAATTTTCCGTAGAAAGTCTCTCAAGATTGTTCTGTGATGTT
The DNA here is from genome assembly GCA_030674185.1 of Monoplex corrugatus. Taxonomy (NCBI): domain Eukaryota; kingdom Metazoa; phylum Mollusca; class Gastropoda; order Littorinimorpha; family Ranellidae; genus Monoplex; species Monoplex corrugatus. The sequence goes on along the minus strand of JAPXFY010000013.1, from coordinate 6,051,414 downwards.
AGTGTGAATTTTAGTCGCTTCCTCTTCACCAGATTAGAGATTACTACTACTATGATTTGACGTTTTCATTCACCTTCACTTTTACAAGGTCAAGATGTGAAAGTTCAGTCTGAAAAGTGATGATTCTAGCACTGTGTGTGTGTCTGGGTGTGTGTTTGTGTTGAAAACAAACAAGAGCCATCTTAACTGCCCTTCACGAAAGAGGGACAGAACCCTTTTGCAGCTGGGTGGACTGATATAGACAAAATAATGTTTGTACTTGTTTATCCACTATTAAGTACACACTTGTGTGAGATTTGGATTGATGTTTTCCAGTAAAACAAACTCATCTGTGTATGCAATTATCTGAAAACCATCACCTCATTTTCTTGTTCATAATGCATGTAAAAGCAAACTAAAATGTAAATCACAAAAATGGCAAAAACGATGTTAATGGAAGACGGTGTGAGCAGTTTGAGCAAAATGTATATTCTGTCTCACTCTCTCCTTCTCCACACACACACACACACACACACACACACAACACTCACTCTCTCCTTCTCCACACACACACACCACACTCACTCTCTCCTTCTCCACACACACACACACACACACCACACTCACTCTCTCCTTCTCAACACACACACACACACACACACCACACTCACTCTCTCCTTCTCAACACACACACACACACACACCACACTCACTCTCTCCTTCTCAACACACACACACACACACACACACACCACACTCACTCTCTCCTTCTCAACACACACACACACACACACACACACACACCACTCACTCTCTCCTTCTCAACACACACACACACACACACACACACCACACTCACTCTCTCCTTCTCAACACACACACACACCACACTCACTCTCTCCTTCTCAACACACACACACACACACACACCACACTCACTCTCTCCTTCTCAACACACACACACACACACACACACACCACACTCACTCTCTCCTTCTCAACACACACACACACACACACACCACACTCACTCTCTCCTTCTCAACACACACACACACACACACACAACCACACTCACTCTCTCCTTCTCAACACACACACACACACACACACACACACACACACACACACACCACACTCACTCTCTCCTTCTCAACACACACACACACACACACACACACACACACACACACACACACACACACACCACACTCACTCTCTCCTTCTCAACACACACACACCACACTCACTCTCTCCTTCTCAACACACACACACACACACACACACACACACACACACACACAGACACCACACACCACACTCAATCTCTCCTTCTCAAACACACACACACACACACACCCCAACTCACTCTCTCCTTCTCCACACACACACACACACACACACACACACACACACACACACACATACACACACACATACACAGAGTAATGCATCTTTAGAAGTATTTTAATCATTATTAATTATTAGTTTTTGTGCCAGCACAAACCACTAAGCAATATTCACAATATCATATTTTACGTACCAAACACAAGCAAACAGTATCTGCATACTTCTTTCAAGCAAACCACTACAACATACCTCAAATATAATAAAAACAGTTTGAATGATTGTTAAAATAACTGTATGTTTATAAACTGATATACGCAAACAATCCAGAAAAAGTAAAATTAGTCTAAATTATATCAGGAAATGGGTCACTTCAAATATATAGTTTATTCAAGAGATGATGATGTGCTAAGCATTTGCACAAAAATATATTACTAATGAGGAATAAGACCTGGACAAGAACACCATCAAAACTGAATCTAGCACCACGTCAATATTGCCTATCTTATTCCAGAACAGATTTTCGTGACGCAATTATTATCCCCTGGGCCATTAGATATAGAATTCATATACACAGAACAAAATTCTTAAGTCTTTTTCTATCAACACATATGCATGCATGTCTGTGTGTGGCACACACATGATCAATCAATCAAAAAACACTTCATGTGGTAGTGATCATTTCTGTATCTGTCATCATGATTGATGTAGGATTACATACACTGTTTTCATTTTCTTCCTATCAGAGTGCATTCACATGCGCGCGCACACACAAACACACACACACACACACACACACGCACACGCACACACACACACACACACAAGCATACACACATGCACACACACATACACACAACAAGACATACAGTGCAAACATCCATTATCATAAATTTCAAGTACAAATGTACTATGCTGCTTTTTTTTTTCCAACAAGTTCTCACAGCAGCTAACAATTGCAATAATTGTACAAAAGGTGCTTGTAGTGATCGAATGGAGATGAGTTGCTTGGAGAGAAAAAGTGACAGAAAGAGAGAATGGAGACAGAGAAATAATGCCTATGTATACACACAAATGTGTTTGTTACACTGTATGGGCATGTATGCATATCTTTGTATGCATGCATGCATAAGTATGATCAGGCAATGGAATATCAGACATGCACCTATGTATATATTAACATGTTAAAAATATTTAAACCATTCAAATGCACAAATACAATAACTCAGCAGTAACAGGATAAAAGATCATGTCAGTCTGGTTCAGTGACAAATGTGAACACAACACATCATTATCAAATCTCAACACTTCTGTCCCTCACAATGATATATACTATAGTTAAAGCAATCCAACAGACTAGATTAATCAAAGATAAATAGTGAGAGTCCAGATTTCACCTCCACAACAACGGTACAGAACAAGTAGTCATCGACCTTGGTCCTAGAGAAAAACAAATAAAGACCTTTGAGACAAGAGTTGTCTGTTTTGAACAGAAACAAAACAAATATATAAACAAACAAGTGCACATTTTTAAAAGGTTGCGTCCTTTCTACCCTACTTTATGGCTGACAATGCTGGAAGTAGACCAAAAAAAAAAAAACAAAAAAAAATGTTCAAGTACATTCCTGTTTAGCTAGAAGACTTAGCATATCCAATACAGAGCAGCACAAGATTGCTGTATCATACACTGGAACCTACCCAGATTTTATCAAGAATTTTATGAATATGTTTGAATCGAGGGAGAGGGTATGGGCGTCACCCTCGTGGTGGTGGCTCCGGAAAAAGTTGAGGTCTCTGCCATCTCCTACGACCCCAGGGTTATGGAACTATCTTAGTAGGACCTCAGGACCCGGCCAGCTTGTGGGTTTATGCGCATGCGTGAGGCTTGTGTCATGATCATTCTGGATCTTCTCCATCGCATGGCACCTATGACGTTAGTGCATATGGAATTCATTCTACGTGTGGAGACATCATCTGAAACTGAAACTATCAAGAATTCAGTCGAAAGATGCCTCCAGATGGTGCCCCACCCCACAGCGCCCTTCCTTTCTTGCTGCCATAACACCACAGCAAGCAGAAGCTACTACTCAACACTCTTTCAACCTGCTTTCAGCCCGCATTCACCTTGTGATCTCAATCTCCGCTGGCACCAGGATCGACGCCTTGGCCCTCCTTGCCAAAACCTCACTGGATTTTATTGACTGCTGGGTACATTCACTCCAAGGTTATGCTCTTTCCCTGGCTCTGTCTGCCCAGTGTCAAGTAAGACTGTGATGATCCGCCTTCTAAATCAACTTACAGAAAGACAGGTCAATCGCACCAGGAAAAACGGAGAAGTCCCAACTCTGGTCAAGGCTCCCACTATTCTGAATCTCTCCAATCATTCCTCGCAGACAAAGTTTTTAATGTTCTTTTTTTTACAGGATCACAGTACCTATGGTGCTCCCTAACAGCTCAGCACAGCAGACGAACAGATGGCTCCACCACAGTTGAGCCCGGCTCCCATGCTTGTGGCCTCATTCATCCACAGCAATCATGAGGCCACTGGCACTCAGTCAACCAATCTTGCCTCATCACAGACTTCCACAGACGTTCTGCTACCACCAAACACACCTCACCCCTTCTCCCTCTGACTCCAAGCAAGTTGAGCTCCGCCACTACTACTACTCGAGTTCAAATTTGGGGACTGTGCTTCACTTTCCTGAATGAATGGCCGCTTTGCGCCAACCCCCTTATCAAGCTAACAACCTTTTACACAAAGAACCTCCAAATATTCATGTAAATCTGGCTCAACGCTATCTCCAGCCAACAACTATTTGCTGATTCAATCGGGAAAGTATGGGCACTAATATCACAAAGGAACAATGGAGGTTGATTGGACACGTTGTCCTAAGTGAGCATGGATAACACCACCTGAACTGTCCTCTACTGGACACCAGAAGGATGATGTAAGAGAGGAAGAGCCAAGGGCACCTGGCAAAGAGCAACAGAAGAATATCTTGAGGCCCTGACACACACTTGGAATACTATACAAAAACTGGCCCAAAACAAAAAGGTGGAACACTTTCATTGATGCCACACATGTTTAATAATAAGATAATAGCCTTTCGATTCCTGCACCATGTGCACCGACATCTGCATTGCCAACCATGCTAGCACAGCAAAAACTTAACCCCTTTGATTCCCTCACCCTATCCGCCAGCTTCCCACAGGAAGCTGGTGGATAGGAGAGGGAATCAAAGGGTTACATTTTTGCAGCAGGTGAGGAAATCAAAGGGTTAAGTTTCTGTATTTGGTGGATAGGGCGCGGGAGTAAAAGGGTTAAGTTGTCAGTCAGTCATTAAGTTTTGAATTGCCATTTCTGTTTACATGACCCTTTGTCAACAAATCACTGTTCAGTCACACAGCTGAGCTGTGTGATTAGGGATCAGATGATGACAACGAAGATTTCTGCAGTTTTAAGTGCACAGATATCCATTCTATCATTTTCGTATTTTCTTTAAAACAGTAAACTTTAAAGTCAAGAAACAAGATTTCGTTAATGCTTAATTTTGCTGCGTTCAGTGTCTATAACTGCACAATTTCTATAGTGAAAAACAAACATTGTCAACATAGAGCACCAAAGCTGATTGAATGCAAGAAAACAACTAATCATGATTGTATTTCATTTCATTATAACACTTAAGTTTTGTTGAGATTTGGACCTAGGGATTTTAATCATTTGTATGATCTAGGGTCAATTCTGCATTAGCAGACTTTAAAACACCAAGCATCCATGCATTTTCTCTGTAGAGAAATAAAACCGCTATCCCCATGAACGGTAAGTCTGCACTTCTGGTAAGTAAAAACCAATAAAGTGCAAAGTAAAATAACTGATTTTGTGAGAATGGATCACACATGTCACCTTTCCTCTCCGGTGGGCATTCCAATCCAAACGTCTGAAGATCCCTTCCCAAGTCAGAATGAATTCTCATCTGCACAGAAATCATACAGGACCTTGCCTGCTCCTTTCTGAACTGAACTGGGTGATTTAACTCTTTGGAGATGCACCCTAAAATGGCTGCTGAAACTCTCGAGACGCACAATTTTTGGTACTTTTTAAAAAAATATGGAGAATATCTAACAATACACCTTTCCTGTTATATATGTTTTAAAAGGTCATTATATCTACTTTGTAACTGTGCAGACCTCTTGTTTATGCATGCTTTCATTTGTTTCTGGTTTACCACTGAAAAAGGCATACAAATGGCAAAAACAGAAAAGTTCCGGATGTACACACACATGACTTATCAAACTGGTGCTTGCAGTCCATTAAATATATCCATGTCACAAAACTGCACTTAACATGTCACAGGATATACATTCTTCATTGGAAATCACTATGAGTTCTGATTTTATGAATACTTTGTCCCAAAAATGATTAAATACAGGCGTAGAGTCTTTTGACTCTTTGAAATTTCTGTGTTTCGTGTACCGTGAAAACAAGCCAAAACTAGAGTTCCAACAGTCTCCTACGGTCAAAGGGAAAGAAATCTACTTAGAAAAATGGTTAAACTCTGCTGTCAGTATAATCTCCCTTATTATAGTATACATGTACTCTCGATAAAAAACAACAACAACGTAACATCTCTGCAGCTATAGCTGCGGAGCATCGCCATTGAGTTCATGATTGACTGATCACTCCAAGACGGTTGTTGGTATCTTTTGTGTCTTACTGCTTTGTCACTTTAGGAGATCCATACAAAAGTCAGGACCAAAAAACGTGGGGGAGAGCTGTTGTGACATCTGCTGCACATCTACCACTGAAATCAATAATGCTGACAGGTGTCTTCTGGATTGTGCAATGGTTATCTCAGGGGCTGTTTGTTTACTTGTCTGTTTTGTCGGAGTCCAAGTCAATAACTGTCTAAAAAAGGTGTTTTTGTCCTGCATCATCCAAGTTCTCGGCAGATAACCAAGGTTATTGTGTGGGGCTGAAATCTAGACTCTTTGTTATTCTTATCTAACATACAGCCCCTGACAGTCATTTCCTTATTAATCAAAAGTCGTCTACACAATGATAACAAACTGTGACATAAGAACAGTGTGAAAGACTACAGGCAAAGACGGTGGACACTATACAACAGATTCTGTGAAAACAAGTACTCACGTTCTCCTCAACAAATGTCTCTAAAATATGTATAACATGCGGCATGACACAATCTCCACAACAACAACAACAACAACAACAACAAAAACAATACAAAAAACAACATCAAATCACATTTTTACCTTTCTAATCTAGAAGCATTGGTACCAGCAACAACTGACTGCAGGTAAAACGGCAGCTATCTATTCTTTCTCTTTCTTTCTTTTTTTCAAATATTAGACCTCACTGACGTACGCATGTTGATTTAATGCCGAAGTGTACAGGGAGAGAGAAAGCAAATGAATTTGTTGCTGCAAGCTCGTTTCACTGATTAGTTCAGTTCAGTGTCAACATACGTGATCACAGGAAACAAGTGACGATTTGAATTCACTACTTCATGAAACACACAAACAATAACAACATACCAAAACAATCACTCACAACAGCAATCATATTCTATGAATATGATTACGACTGCTTATAAATGAGACTTATGATTTCTTGTATGTACTTCAGGTAACTTCAGTTTTTTTCTTGGAAAGGTGTATATATATTATATATATAATATATATATATACTATATATTATATACATATATATATATATATATATATAATATATATTAATTTAACCCTTTGACTCCCTCACCCTATCCACTAACATCTCGCAATGTCATCAATGATTGAAAAGCAAAAACTTAACCCTTTGACTCCCTCACCCTATCCACCAGATTCCTGCAGGAAGCAGGTGGACAGGATGAGGGAACCAAAGGGTTAAGTTTTCACAGTTGGTGGATATAATGTGGGAGTTAAAGGGTTAAGAAAAACTGATTCAACTGATGGAGAATAAATGACACTTGGCTATAAAGCAAAGACAAGATCATATTCACATCTGCAGTGTCAAGATCATCAGAATGATTGCTGAAAAAAAAAAAAATGCGAATGCTGTTATGCAATGACTATTTCAACAACTGGCATATAAGTGGCAATATTTAACATTTGTTTCTACAACAAAACGAATGGCCACATTTCAAATACTCTTGTAACAACTCTGTGACCTTTGACCATTGTTGTGTTCAATTTTCACCCATCTAAGCAATAGTTTGTGTTCTAGCTCTAACATCAGAGATCCAGACATGCACCTGGTCCATCCTCCACCTGAACTGTCTACGATACAGAAGTACCCTAGCCGCCAGACATGATGACCCAGACCAACTGGTCACAAACATTCTTAACCTGGATGATTTGGACTCACACACACACACACACACAACACACACACACACACACACACACACACACACATTGCTGATTGTGTCAGCCCCATGATCGATTTCTGCATAATTCATGTTAGGTACTTGGGAAGTGACATGTGGGTGTTCATGCAAGCATGTGTGCATGTGTGTGATCGATGTGTCTGAAAGCATTTGACCACACACACACACACACACACACACATACACGGGAGACACACACACACACAGACACACACACTGCAAAGGGCCAACATACCTGCATCTGTTAATTTTACCAGACCACAATACATTCAACTGAAATGTTTGGGTCACTATACCTGGGGCCAGACATTGGTGGGTGAAATATCCGTTATTCACTGGTTAGTCTAAAGCCAAAAAGGTGACAATGCTGTAGTCTGTCATCCTTTGAAACCTGTGCATGTCATCCTTTGAAACCTGCCCATGTCATCCTTTGAAACCTGTCCATGTCATCCTTTGAAACCTGTTTATATCATCCTTTGAAACCTGTTTATGTCATCCTTTGAAACCTGTTTATATCATCCTTTGAAACCTGTTTATGTCATCCTTTGAAACCTGTTTATGTCATCCTTTGAAACCTGTTTATATCATCCTTTGAAACCTGTTTATGTCATCCTTTGAAACCTGTTTATGTCATCCTTTGAAACCTGTTTATGTCATCCTTTGAAACCTGTTTATGTCATCCTTTGAAACCTGTTTATGTCATCCTTTGAAACCTGTTTATATCATCCTTTGAAACCTGTTCATGTCATCCTTTGAAACCTGTTTATGTCATCCTTTGAAACCTGTTTATATCATCCTTTGAAACCTGTTTATGTCATCCTTTGAAACCTGTCCATGTCATCCTTTGAAACCTGTCTATGTCATCCTTTGAAACCTGTCCATGTCATCCTTTGAAACCTGTTTATGTCATCCTTTGAAACCTGTCCATGTCATCCTTTGAAACCTGTGCATGTCATCCTTTGAAACCTGTCCATGTCATCCTTTGAAACCTGTTTATATCATCCTTTGAAACCTGTTTATGTCATCCTTTGAAACCTGTTCATGTCATCCTTTGAAACCTGTTCATGTCATCCTTTGAAACCTGTTTATGTCATCCTTTGAAACCTGTTCATGTCATCCTTTGAAACCTGTTTATGTCATCCTTTGAAACCTGTCCAAGAACTGGCCTAATTCAAATAAAGGGCTACAATATGGTTACTGTCAACACATCTACCCTGAAAACATCAAGTCTCAAGGAAACAAAAGCAAAGCTAAGTTTGTCCACACGGCTACACCCCAAAGATAACAAGATGTATGTCATGACATCACAATGCTGACTAACACAGTGTGTCCAGATGAAGTACTGTTAGCGTTTTGCTCAGCACTCCAGAAAAGCTAGTCAAAATTATACTATTGCTGACTAACACAGTGTGTCCAGATGAAGTACTGTTAGCATTTTGCTCAGCACTCCAGAAAAGCTAGTCAAAATTATACTATTGCTGACTAACACAGTGTGTCCAGATGAAGTACTGTTAGCATTTTGCTCAGCACTCCAGAAAAGCTAGTCAAAATTATACTATTGCTGACTAACACAGTGTGTCCAGATGAAGTACTGTTAGCATTTTGCTCAGCACTCCAGAAAAGCTAGTCAAAATTATACTATTGCTGACTAACACAGTGTGTCCAGATGAAGTACTGTTAGCGTTTTGCTCAGCACTCCAGAAAAGCTAGTCAAAATATACTATTGCTGACTAACACAGTGTGTCCAGATGAAGTACTGTTAGCGTTTTGCTCAGCACTCCAGAAAAGCTAGTCAAAATTATACTATTGCTGAACAAAAATGGCAAGAAATAGTATGTAACATATAGCAGAGACATAGTTTATAATCAGACCTACTCAGAAAGACACAGCTTGATCATCACAGCCACACCATACCTCTCTATGCTTGACGTAATACAGACATATGGTTGCGGCTCTGACAATGTTTAAATAACAACAGATAATCTCTCACTGAACCAAAGGACAATAAACTGCACAGTGTATAAGACCTGCCCTGTCAACAACAACATACACAGGAGTTCAACATCAGACCTGTGCTGAAGATAAGTCTATAGTTCATGACTGTTGCTATAAGCCCCTGGACTGTCGGACTTCATGCAGTCGACTCTTGACCCACTGGCTGATCACTGTGGCCGAGTCCCCTGCGTAACGACGCAGGCATTCATGGTTCTGAAAATAAACATAAAGCTTGGCATTTATTATCACTGTCACTAGGCTTTTAAAAAAACCTGCATTCCTCATGAATGTGTATGTGGTACAAAAAATTACTAATGGTTCTGCAAATGAACATGCAGTTGGATGTTCATGATCAATTTCACTAGGCTTTTACAAGCCTGCATGCCTCATGAATGTGTATGTGGTACAAAAATTACTAAAGGTTCTGCAAATGAACATGAAGTTGGATATTCATTATAAATGTCATTAGGCTTTTACAAGTCTGCATGCCTCATGAATGTGTATGTGGTACAAAAGTTATTTTAATGGTTCTGCAAATGAACATAAAGTTGGGTGTTTAGGATCAATGTCATTAGGCTTTTACAAACCTGCATGTGTCATAAATGTGTATGTGGTACAATTACTCATGGTTCTGCAAACGAACATAAAGTTGGAAATTTATGATCAATGTCAGGCTTTTACAAGGCGGCATGCCTCATGAATGTGTATGTGGTGGAAAAGTTACTCATGGTTCTGCAAATGGACATAATGTTGGACGTCCATGATCAATGTCACTAAGCTTTTACAAGCCTGCATGCCTCATGTATGTGGTATAAAATTAAAAATTACTAATTCTTTCTGATGGGCAACAGTGACAGATTTTCTACATACAGGTCATTTAAGACTTCTGCCTGTACTGAACCTTACATTTTAATGTGTATGAATACATTTATTATGCGAGCACTGTGGTATGTCCAAAATTGTTATGCATTCAAGACGATATACAGCAATTGTTTTAAATGATACGACACGCATCCAGTGTAACTGTGACACTGATGATGAAACACCATTTTGTTTTGTGTCCTGCTCTTTGTGACCGAAGAAAACATTTGATTCCTCAAACATACTGTGAGTTCCCCACAAGAATGAAGTTAATTCAACTTCTCTTGACAAAAAAAAAGAAAAAAAAAAAAAAAAAAAAAAGAGAACAAGTAATAAGAAATTTAACATTTTTCTTATAAATGTTTGAAAAGGGTAAAAGAGATTTCATGAATACCCATACATATGTGTACTTCTTTATAATCTTATTTGTTTGTTGTTTCTAAGTGAATGTTTGAAAGTTCTGATGAGCAGCATTTACAAAACTTTGTCAAAATTCTGTTGAACTTTGATTTTCGTATTTCACACCCCTTCAAGAGAGGCAATGGCCTAAATGAATTAATCATTCAGAGTCTTACGTCTGATGGTTACCAAGTATACTTAAAGCAGAGGAAACACCTATACCAATATGCTATGAGTGTTTTCGTGACATAATGACAAAACTCCTCACAAATCCATTTCAAAACCCAATTTTTTTTTTACTTGATATCAAATTCAAAGAAATACTTTCCTGACACAGGTTTGCTTGTATTGTTGCTCTTTCTTTATTTGCTACAATCTTTATTTCACAGGCCTACCAGACTTAACATGCTCTCATTGAACAGGTTTGGTTGTATTGTTGCTCTTTCTTTATTTGCTACAATCTTTATTTCACAGGCCTACCAGACTTAGCATGCTCTCATTGAACAGGTTTGGTTGTATTGTTGCTCTTTCTTTATTTGCTACAATCTTCATTTCACAGGCCTACCAGACTTAGCATGCTCTCATTGAACAGGTTTGCTTGTATTGTTGCTCTTTCTTTATTTGCTACAATCTTTATTTCACAGGCCTACCAGACTTAGCATGCTCTCATTGAACAGGTTTGGTTGTATTGTTGCTCTTTCTTTATTTGCTACAATCTTCATTTCACAGGCCTACCAGACTTAGCATGCTCTCATTGAACAGGTTTGGTTGTATTGTTGCTCTTCCTTTATTTGCTACAATCTTTATTTCACAGGCCTACCAGACTTAGCATGCTCTCATTGAACAGGTTTGGTTGGTTGGTTTTTCATTTGTTTTGTTTCAGGTTGTATTTTTTTTTTCTTTTGTTGTTATCAACAGTTTTGGGCGACTGATTCTGAGTTAAAAAAAGTAATAAAAAAGAAAGAAAGAAAAGTAAAGAAAAGAACTTACACAGTAATGTTTTTTGTTTTATTTCAATAACTTAAAAGCAACCTCATGTTTCAATAAGAAAACAAATCAACATCTCCTCAACCCTTGCTGTGACAACCGACATGTCCCCACAAAACAAAATGTGAATGCTGCAGTTTCCTCTACATATTGTTACCAATGAAATCATTAGCAGCAATAGCAACAGCAGCAGCAACAACAACAACAACAACAACAACAACAACACTAATGACAACAACAAAAAAGATTCAATAAGTAATAAACGAAACAAATAGAGAAAAAAGTCAAATACCAAATGTGATCACTCACCACAAGATTCAATAAGTAATAAATCAAACAAAGAGAGAAAAAACTCAAATAACAAATGTGACCACTCACCACAAGATTCAATAAGTAATAAACAAAACAAAGAGAAAAAGTCAAAATACCAAATGTGATCACTTACCACAAGATTCAATAAGTAATAAATCAAACAAAGAGAGAAAAAAGTCAAAATACCAAATGTGATCACTTACCACAAGATTCAATAAGTAATAAATAACACAAAGAGAGAAAAAGTCAAATACCAAATGTGATCACTCACCACAAGATTCAATAAGTAATAAATCACACAAAGAGAGAAAAAAGTCAAATACCAAATGTGACCACTTACCACAAGATTCAATAAGTAATAAATCAAACAAAGAGAAAAAAGTCAAATACCAAATGTGATCACTTACCACCATATTGCTGATAGACAAACGTGCTTCAGGATTCTTCAACATGCTGAAAATAAACAGGTGCCAAGTTACTTCACACTTTACTATTGGACTTATTTAACCCTTTGGCTCCTGCACCCTGTATACCAGCATCCTGCACAGTCAACCATGCTAACAAAGCACAAACTTAACTTGCTGACTACCTCACACTATCCACCAGCTTCCTGCAGGAAGGTGGTGGACAGGGTGAGCGAGTCATAGGGTCAAGTTTTTGCAGCTGGTGGATAGGGTGCGGGAGCCAAAGGGTTATGTATATGATTATATTTACACTTTTGATATGAAATACAACTCAGAACATAAAATGTGCCACTAAAACATATTTTACATAAGAAAAAAAAAGTTATATTTTGTGTCTCATCTCTTAAGTCATATTTTGCTACATGATAATAGTAAAAAAAATAATCTATTGATTTTACATAAGAAAAAACATTTCTCATCTCTTATGTCATATTTCTACTATTTTGTTACCTGATGACAATAATTTTTCTACCGGTTTTACATAAGGAAAAAACCCAACACTTTTCTGTTTCATTTCTCAACTTTACTCTCATCTTTGTTACTTGACAACAGTAACTTTTCTTATTTCTTAAGCACATTGCCTCCTCCCCCCCTTCTCTCCCCAACATTGTTTCTTTGCTTGGAGCAAATTTAAAATAACAAACTTGTAAAATTGATAAACGTCAAGTCAAAAGATGGACAAGAGAGAAACAAAAAACAAAGGGAAACAATTACCATTCAGAGACAAAGTTCACAAACTCTTGTGAAAACCGTTCTGTGGGCAGAACCAGAGGCGTCTGTGAACAAAAGAACAAAGTATAATCATATAAAACAAGATTTTTACTGTTTTTGTTATTTTTCTTTAAAGCCCAATGGACTGCATACAGCCCTATCATGGCTATAACCATTTCAAAACATACACAACAGGAAAAAAAAAGAAAAGAAAATTAAGTACACATATCAATGCATTAGCACACGTAATCTAAGAAGACGCCCCTGGCATTGACCACTCCATCCAATTTATTGCACAGGGGATTTAAGAAACATACCTGAATACAAATTCAAACACTGCCAAGGACACTAAACATATATAAAAACAGGCCTGAATTATCTAAATATGATTCTGCATATCTCATTTCCCTAGAGCCAAAAATGTACTTAACACATATACCCAATTATCAATCCTAAGAAAAACTACTAAGACCTTATCAAACACATACAGGGGAATGGACCAGCAAGGCAGAAAATGATAGGAAGAAATGACAGAAAGTAAAGGAGAAAGGTAGAAACAAAGAGAGCGTAAGAAATGAGGAAATTTCTAGCACTGAATTTCCAGAAGGTGGGGATACTATGTATGCTGAAAGTGCCCCCAGCATCCCCACAGGAGTATAAAACAAGACAATTTATAAATGAAATAAATAAACTGATCTGATTCATTGATTCAACATATTGTATCTCATAAAACAAGACAATCGGTAAACAAACAAACAAAAATAAAGTGTGATCTGATTCAGTATAACACTTTAAAACAAGGCAGAATGAAATTCTATACAATCTGAAACAGGGACTCTTCAAGAACTATCGGTCCCTTCAACAACAATAATAAAGTATGAAAGATACACTCTCAATAAAGCCATACCAGTCTCTTTTTCAATGTCAGCTATGGGTCATTTTATATGAATTCACGTGATGTACAGATGACCTGGACAAAGCATTAATTTTGTTCCTAATAATAAAACAGCAGTAATAATTAGTGGCTGGACTCATCATCATCAGGTGCCCTGCCGCATGGCGTTGGCGACCATGGACTTCCAACCATCTCTATCTCTCGTTGCCCCTAGCATCTCCCCCACCCTCCTCATCCCCAGCCACTCTGCAAGTCTGTCCAGCATTCTCTCCCTGGGTCTACCTGGTGCTCTCTAGTGGACTAGTATTCAAATATTCATGAATTCTAAAAAAAAAAAATTCATGATTTCTAAAAATACTCTCAACAATTCATTTGGCTTCTCTTTCAAAACACTGCTGGCTTCTCCTTCAAAACACTGTCCACTCCTTCATAAGCAAATGAAATGAGAGGAAAAAAAAAACAAACAAAAAAACATTTCAACAAAAAACAAATCAAGTAACTAACAAACTGCTGATTCATTTTCAAAGTAATTTCAACTGCAGACAGGTCACATGACCATCTATCATGACTAAATGACCCAGTTAAAGTTTTGGTCTTTTTCTCCAAATTTTTGTATTTGTTGTTTGTTCTTTCGTGATCTTACGTTTACGTCCGACAAAGACCAGCTGGATGACAATTTGCGCCCGTCTTGTCTGGTTGTACTAAATATGTGCTCTGAGTTTGTGTTCATGTTTTTCTGGTTCATAAATGACCAATGTACTGTAACGCTTATTTTTAACACAATGAATTGTAATTACTGCCAAAACAAACACATAAGCATACAATATATCAAAGTAAATATTCATACAATTTACATATCAAAACAAATAAGAATATAATTCACATATCAAAACAAACATATAAGCATACAATTTACATATCAAAACAAACATATAAGCATACAATTTACATATCAAAACAAACATATAAGCATACAATTTACATATCAAAACATATAAGCATACAATTTACATATCAAAACATATAAGCATACAATTTACATATCAAAACAAAACATAAGCATACAATTTACATATCAAAACAAACATATAAGCATACAATTTACATATCAAAACAAACATATAAGCATACAATTTACATATCAAAACAAACATATAAGCATACAATTTACATATCAAAACATATAAGCATACAATTTACATATCAAAACAAACATATAAGCATATAATTTACATATCAAAACAAACATATAAGCATACAATTTACATATCAAAACAAAACATATAAGCATACAATTTACATATCAAAACAAACATATAAGCATACAATTTACATATCAAAACAAAACATATAAGCATACAATTTACATATCAAAACAAAACAAATAAGCATACAAGTTATACATCAAAACAAATAAACATATAATTTACCTCTTCTATTATACACTGCATGACTTGGAAAGGTTCCAGCTGCAGTACAAGAACAAAACAAAATCATGTGCGTGTGTGTTATTTTTTGAAATAGTAATAGGCAGTGTACATTTAACAAAAATGAGGTTAAAAACACAATCATGGAAACTCTGCAAAAGAGTACAAGGCACACTGATCTACGTGGAAAATGTTTCCTTATAGAATGCTATTACTGTTACTGTTGTTTCTGATTAAAGCCCAGCCAACTGCGCAAAGCCATATCAGGGATATAACTACGTCAACTTGTACACAATATTTCAACAGAAAAAAAAAAGGAACAGAAAACTAACTACACACATCAATGCATTTGCACACAAAATCCAAGGAGATGCCCCTGGCGCTGACCACTCTATCCAATTTATCCCAAAGGGTTTAAAAAAAATCATACCTGAATACAAATTCAAACATACCTGAACACAAATTCAAACATAACTAAGGACACTAAAATACATATAAAAACAGGCCTAAATTACCTAAAATTGCTTCCTTATATCTCATTTTCCTAGAGCCAAAAATGCACTTAATACACGTACACAATTATCAATCCTGGGAGAAAATACATAACACTTTATCGAACACATACAGTGAATGGACCAGCAAAGCAGAAAATGATAAGAAGAAATGACAGAAAGGAGGAAGAAAGAAACAAAGAAATAACAGAAAAGAGGAAATTTCAAGCACAGATTTTCCAGAAGGTGGGGATACTATTTATACTGAAAGCCCTGGCATTCAAACAGGGGCCCTTTCAGACTGAATATGAGGTAAAGACAGATGATAAAAAGTTCGGTGAAGTAACAAATTGCTGGCTTAATGAATCGATATTTGACAAAGATTCGCAACTGAATCTCAGCTTTAATTCAATGACATCGAAAACCATTCTATCGTCCTCCCAAAGATACTTAGATACAACAATTCATGAAAAACAGATTCACACTTAAATCTAATCATATATCTATTCATTCAATTACTACTACTTGTGATAATATAAACTTTTCTGAGCAACATGATATTAATTCTTTAAAGAAAAAAAAACAAACCATTCCTCACTGGTCTTTTTGATTTTCTTATTTAAGATTTACTAGCGAGACTGCACTGGCACCTGGACACTGTTCAATTTATGATCTACTAATAATGATATTAATTCACTCATCATTTATGAAATATGATTACCCAGCCCAGCTGTACTTGGGTTATTAAAGCTTAAGATAACTCAGGGTATCCATGACATTTCCTACCGAATCTTCCAATTCTCTGGTTAAGAAACTGACACTGTGTACATTTCTGTGTCCCTGCCATACACACACACACATACACACACACACACACACACACACACACACACACACACAGATGCAACCATGCATGCATGCACGCACTTCACACACACACACACACACACACACACACACACACACACACACACACACACACACACACACACACACTTACACACACACACACACACACACACACACACCACACACACACACACACACACACACACAATCCCAACACAGTTCAACTTACCTTCACCCCTGTTGTCAACTGGGTGAAAAAAAACAAAACAAAAAACAAGTGTAAACAACAAAATGACAACAACAAAATCACGACTGTAAACATAGTTACACATTAAAAATAATGAATATTTTAATACCATCCTTCAAATTTCATTTAAACTGCCCACAGTGGAAATAATTCAAACAAGGAAATGGCAATTTAAAATTAATTATCAAGGCAAGAAAACCCACATTTGCACTTTAACAAAAGTCAAAAAGATCACATGGAAATACTTGTTCAAATGTACTGAATTATCAACCTTTAATGGGTATATTTCAGGGAAATACCAGTACACTATATACAATTTACTGCAAATCTGCCATCCTGCAAATGATAATGGCATATACAATCTAACATTAATATTTTCTTACATCATTTTATTCACAATTTCATAAACTTCCTCTATGTTTGCATTACATTTTCCCCAGTAGTGGTCCATTTCTAATGGGCCATAAATGCTACTGCAGGAACTAAACATGATACCTTTATATCTCCAAAATACTGACTTAAAAATTCTTCTCGATGTATTGATTATTTGTACCAAATGTTTTACATTCACAAACAAAGAATCTCTCTCTCTCTCTCTTAGGAAAAAAAATAAAGAAAGAACAAACATTACGATACAGATACACACATCTTTGTAAATCGCTTATTAGATCTAAATTAACCTATGCCCAAGAAATCTTCTTCAGTGCACCGAAACACTTATTAACAAAACTGCAGAGCTTAGATTGTAAAGGTTTCAAACTTGCGCTGGGTCTTCCAATGCATGCCTCTTGTCTTCGCACATACAACGCGATCGAATTGTTGCCGCTTGATGAACAAAGGAAAGTCGCTTCCACTAAATTTCTGTTAAGAAACGCTACCATAGAAAACAGCATCGAAACAGAGACAAAAATAAGATCAGACTCCGACTTTCCAAAAGGAGCTAAATCAATATCCTCGCAGGTCACACTAGCAACATATACAACTGATGTTATGAAAGGCTCTGGAATTGATCTAGAAGCAGATCCTGTCACTTCAAGACCTTCCTTTTCACCTGTACCCAGTTGGGAACTTCAAAGAGCACGATTTGACATATGTCACACTGACTTAAGATAATATCAACTTACTGGCAAGTCAAGTTAAATGTCATATAGAAGATTTTTATTCCGATCACTTGAAAGTTTACACTGATGGATCAATAATTGAAAGACAAGCAGGCTCAGCGTTTTTAATACCTGCTCTCAAAATTGAGAAATCCTTCTATATAGGACTTAATAAATCTATCTTTACCGCTGAACTCTTTGCAATCTTAATGGCTTTGAATTATATGATAAATTTTCCTAGGACACTTTCCAAGATACTTTTTTGCGTTGATTCAAAATATGTACTTCAAGCTCTTGAATTATCAAAATTACAAACAAGATCTGAAATGATATTGGAAATTACTCACTTGATTAATAGTTTATCCTTAACTCACTCGGTACGGAGAGTTTTTCCCCTTGCGTTTCCCCTGGTACGGCCCATTTTGAAGGGTTAGGAAAAAAATCACAAAAAATACAAAACATAAAGGATCAAAATGAAACTTTCAGATCTGAATATTTACATGCTGGGTTAGTTCAAGCCAAAATATTGAAGTTCTTCCTCGAATATTTCTGCGTCATGTGCCATGTTGAAAATACCCCAAATTTTGTGGTCAGGATCACTGTACAGTCACACACTCTGATCAGCTCCATGAACACACAGTCAAAGGTGAGAAGGTCAGGAGAAGTGCTCATTCTGCTTGCCACTCAGTTCTCTTATGCCTTCTGTTATGACAATGGAATTTAGAAAGTCTTCTGTCACAAACTGATTCAAGAAATCAAAGGGGGCGTGGCACTGAACTGGGACATGCAGGCCACAAGAGCCAGAGAACAGAGGCAAAGTGGGAGAAAAACTAAAATCTTCGTGCCAGTCATACATAGGAAAGTGAATGAAACCTCCATCAGACATGCGACTCACTGTGCTTGACCCGCTGACCGCTCGCCTCTCGTGACGTGTACGCCCACCTCCCCCTTCCACTTCACTGTCGTCTGAAACTGGGTCACTGTCAGTTCCTCCTTGCTGGCAGCTTCCATCACTTGATACACTTTCACCATTATCTTCATCATACTCCTCGATGTCCAATTCTTCAGTTTGAAGCACTTCGATCACTTCAGCAGCAGTAAAACGCCGCCGTCGCGATCTACTTTGTTCGAAAACTTGTACTTGCCTGCGACGCCATTTTCGACACGAATGCAGATTAGCCATTCGTGTAGATGCCGAAGTCAATCGTTTCCTGATGAGTGTATGGCTATGGAATCTCACGAAGTAACTTTCCCTTTGACCCTTGACATGTTTGCAGTGACCAGTGTGGCTATGGTAGGCGTGCAGGATCTAAAGTGGAGCGTCGACAAATTTTTAATTATCGAAACCGCTATAGCGTTCTGTCGTACGGAACCGTGCCTTTCATCACGACCGCTATAGCATTCCGTCGTACCGAGTGAGTTAAGAGGCATTGATATTACTTTCTGCTGGATACCATCTCATCATTCTTTTCATTATAACGATATGGTTGATAGGGCTGCAAACGGAGCTCCCCAGATTCAAATAATGTACAACTTTCCCTCTCATTGCATGAGTGTTATACCTTAGTGGACTCCTATGTATGGAAGCAGTTTCAAGATAAACAGAAAAAGTATGAAAACTGTTATATGAACTTTGAAATTAGCAAAACACTTAAGCAGTTTCCTGCTAGCAGAAGTATACAATCCCTTATGTATAGGTGGAAACTTGATGCATTTAAAACAAAATATAACAGGAATGTAGTATGTCTGTGTGGAAAAAAGATAACACATAGTCATATTCTTTCATGCGTTCGGGTGAAAAGACATATTCCTACACTATCTAAGACAGTTCCTGATATATTTGCCTCACCATCCTTAACATATGAATTTTTTGTTAGCCTGTCAAAAAGTCCTATAGCAAATTATCTTTAACACGCCATTATTTCACATGTTCAATGTTATGGTTAGCCAATTTTATTGTTTCAATCATTAATTATGATAACGTCTTGTGATTTTGTTCCTTCTCGTCTTCGGCACAGTTATTTTCTGGTTCATTTCCTTTTCCTGAAGATTAACCATTTCTAAGTATACTCTTCACTCCTCATGAATTTTTTGTTTGTTTTGTTTTTGTTTTGTTTTTGTCTAAAATCACTTAAGTGAACAGACATCAAATGAAAGACCACCACCACACAGCCATTTAGAATTGGTAAGACATGTCACATAATTGGTAAGACATGTCACATAATTGGTAAGACATGTCACATCATTGGTAAGACATGTCACATAATTGGTAAGACATGTCACATAATTGGTAAGACATGTCACATAATTGGTAAGACATGTCACATCATTGGTAAGACATGTCACATAATTGGTAAGACATGTCACATAATTGGTAAGACATGTCACATAATTGGTAAGACATGTCACATCATTGGTAAGACATGTCACATCATTGGTAAGACATGTCACATATTGGTAAGACATGTCACAGAATTGGTAAGACATGTCACATAATTGGTAAGACATGTCACATAATTGGTAAGACATGTCACATAATTAGTAAGACATGTCACATCAAAAACAGGATTACTGTTGTATAAAAATAAGCCTTATTTTGTACAAATACACATTTCTTTTATTTATGTACAAACAAACATAAAACAATATAACATCAATGAATATATACATTTCAATCAATCAATCAATCAATCAATTGATCAATCAAATGAAATCATAAAAATGAATACACACTTCAATCAATCAATCAATCAACCAATCAATCAATCAATCAATCAATCATGACAACAATCAATTCCATCTTTACACAATGACACAATGACTTACAGACTGGAAAGGCAGGACACCACTCGCAAGCTGAAACACAACAATCACAGTAAGAGTATTACAAAAAAAGAGAACATGTGAACTTTTTTTTTTCATATCTCAAAACAAAAATGAAAAAAAAAAGATCTGTACTTATGACAAATGTTTGGACCTCAGTTTCAGCTTTAGGTTCTCAGGGTGGTGTCTCCATGCTCGTAATAAATTCTGTACTCACTGACGCCAACGATGCCAACAGATGGATAAGCTCCAAAAGGGTCAAGGCATTAGCCCTGTACCTGTACTCTGTGCATAAGTCCTATCTATGCACTGCCAAGCCTGTCTGGGGGTCCAACCCACTCATCATCATCAGGTGCCCTGCCGCATGGCTTTGGCGATCATGGACTTCCATCTGTCTCTATCTCTTGTTGCCCCAAGCATCTCCTCCACCCTCCTCGTTTCCAGCCACCCTGCAAGTCCATCTAGCATTTTCTCCCTGGTCTACCTGGTGCTCTATTTCCCTCCAGCTTTCCCGTTGTGACCAGGTGCTCCAAATCCCCCTTCCTCATAAAAAGGCCTGTAAATGTTGCCTGTCTTTTCCTAATCTTCCTTATGAATGATCTACTTGTGTCTGCCTCCATCAAGACTGTCTCGTTTGTCTTCCTTGCTGTTCCTGGAACTCTCAACATTCTTCTTAGAAACCATATCTCGGCTGCCTCAATCTTGTTCTGGCTTTGCCCTGTACCTGTTCATAAGTCCTATGCACTGCCAAGCCTGTCTGAGGATCAAACCCACTACCCTTGCATAAACAGCAAATTAAGACTTTAATATGTAAATCAGTCGCTGTGGTAGCCTTGTCCCAAATCTTAAGATCAAATTAAGACTTTAATAACATAACCAGTCGCTGTGGTATGCCTTGTCCCAAATCTTAAGATCAAATTAAGACTTTAATAACATAAACATCGCTGTGTATGCCTTGTCCCAATTAAAGATCAATTAAGACTAATAATGTAAACCAGTCACCATGGTATAGTGGTCAGCACAACAGACTACTGACTGGAAGGCTGTGGGTTTGAAACCCCATCAGTTCCTTCAAAAATCATTGTGGGATTTTCTGGCTTTAACTGGCTCCTAACCAGAATTGAGCATACTATGGGCTCATCAGGAAGACTGGAACCATACAGTCAAGTCTCATCCACTTCACAGATGTGTCACTTAGGGTGTTGCTCAGGTCTTCTGACCAATGCTGCAGGTGTATGAATTTCTCAGACCTGGTTGACGTCAGGATATATGGTAGTAAGCATACACAGAGGCAGTCTGTGGCACATACTCCAAGCAAACGAGATCCCACAGCACATCGTTCTTCTTATCCAAAGGCTTTATGCAAACTTCACTTGAGTAAGAAACAGTAAACAAAATGCTCAAGACAGGAGGAAGACAAGGCTGTGAAATGTCAAAACTGTTCTTCAAAATGGCCACAGACTGGGTGATGAAACAAACAAAATTGATTGAGTTCATCGTCTGAAGGCAGCAAGCTAATATCACCCAAATGCCCTTACTAGAGATGCAAGAAAGACTCAAGAACACCAGAAGAAAACCTTAAGGCCCTGAAACACACTTGGGATAACATACAGAGGCTGGTCAGAAAATAGATGGAAGTGGGAAACCTTAGTTGCTGCCTTCCATGCAAACAGCATAACAGACAGTAAATATGTTAGGGCTGGGCAGATGTGTTCAATCACAATATATCACACAATATTTCAATTGAATTATGAAAAATGTCATGTATGTTAAAAAAGATTTTGAGTCTTATGGGTAAGATTTCAGGTTGTAAGAAATAACACAAACATGATAAAAGAAAAAAAAAGACACTTGTACAGCAAAAGGAAGAAAAGAATTCCTGTTCTCCAAAATGACATAAGAAAATCAAGCAACAAAATTGTAACAATAGTTCGTAGAGAACTATTTTTATCACACAATCATCCTTAATGATTGCAAAAACAAAATAATGAACTCACCTCAAAAAGAGTAACTCCAAGGCTCCAAATTTCAGCTGACTTGCCATAATCTTTCCCTTGTAACCTCTCAGGCTGTGAATAAACAAACAAACAAACAAATAAATAATCAGATATACAGACAAAATACTTCTTGTGTGAAGATGCTATAAGCCTACTTCTTGTGTGAAGATGCTATAAGTCTACTTCTTGTGTGAAGATGCTATAAGCCTACTTCTTGTGTGAAGATGCTATAAGCCTACTTCTTGTGTGAAGATGTATCAGCCTACTTCTTGTGTGAAGACACTATAAGCCTACCTCTTGAGTGAAGACGCTATAAGCCTACTTCTTGTGTGAAGATGCTATAAGCCTACTTCTTGTGTGAAGATGCTATAAGCCTACTTCTTGTGTGAAGATGCTATCAGCCTACTTCTTGTGTCAAGACACTATAAGCCTACTTCTTGAGTGAAGATGCTGTGAGCCTACTTCTTGTGTGAAGATGCTATAAGCCTACTTCTTGTGTGAAGACGCTATAAGCCTACTTCTTGTGTGAAGATGCTGTAAGCCTACTTCTTGTGTGAAGATGCTGTAAGCCTACTTCTCGTGTAAAGATGCTGTAAGCCTACTTCTTGTGTGAAGATGCTGTAAGCCTACTTCTTGTGTGAAGATGCTATCAGCCTACTTCTTGTGTGAAGATGCTATAAGCCTACTTCTTGTGTAAAGATGCTATAAGCCTACTTCTTGTGTGAAGATGCTGTGAGCCTACTTCTTGTGTGAAGATGCTATAAGCCTACTTCTTGTGTGAAGATGCTATAAGCCTACTTCTTGTGTGAAGATGCTGTGAGCCTACTTCTTGTGTGAAGACGCTATAAGCCTACTTCTTGTGTGAAGATGCTAAAATGGGACGCTTTCTCCTGCATTTTACTGGTGAATGTGGGAGACCAGAGTCAGACTGTCTGCAATGTCAAAATCTTCCAGAATTGAAAAGACTCCATATGGTTGGTCCTCAGTCACTTGTCTCACTACCCAACAGCCATGCTGAAGAACAGTGGTGACATTACACATCCCTGTCTTACTCCTGTCTGTGTTTGAAATTGGTTTCACCGTCTCCTAATGCTTCAATGAAGTTGGCATAAAAGCTTAGATGAGAAGGACGATCTGCTGTGGGACTGTATGCTTGGAGTAAAAACTATGAAATATCTCTATGTATGTTGTCAACACACGACTCATGGCAACCGTCTTTCAAGGAAAAACAGTGGTAAGAAGGAAGACAGGCAGACCTCCAATCTCATACACTGAGAACATAACCAACATCAGTGGCCTAAATATTCAAGAAATTGTCCACAAAAGTCAAGACAGAGCGGCCTGGAGGGAGATGGTGGTTCTAGGTGTGCAACGGCCAACATCAAACCCGGTGATGCCAACAAGTAGACAGGTGAGAGTATGTTGTCACATATATCACCATGCAAAAGATCAAATCATACTTACAGCCATGTATACATTGGTCCCAACAAACGTCGTCGTTATAGATTTCACCAACTGAAACATGGACAAGTTTGTTTTTAACATATAACGCAAATTTACCATTTGATAAAAACAGTTTCCTAAGTAAAATGAGAATGATAAAAAGGATTCAAATGATTTTCTAACTGCTGAAATATTCATATAAGGTATGATCCAAACAAAATGATCAACTGCTTTTACTGATGTCTCAACTCACTGATCATAAACAGTAACATATTCTTTGAAAGGCCAAATCTTCAATCTTGATCCCTCTAAGAGCTGATATCATTCGACTGCTATGTCATGAAATAACAAGCTGTCAAAATACATTACATTTTAGGGTGTCTTTCAACAAGCATTCTGAATAATTCTCTGTCTTTTGAGACTGCAGCTAGATGATGGTGCAATGAAAATTGCTACAGATCTGAAGAAAGTTGCAGATATAAATCTGCATTATGTCACACAATCTGATGACAGAAGTGGTAATTCAAAACTGGGTAGAAGGGGAACAACTCTTGACAAGCCACCTCAACTTCTGAAGAGAGCTTCAAGTGAGAGTATTGTGGCTGCTGTGTCCAAACTTGTGAAGGAAGACCCATACATCTGCATATGACCAGTAAGTGCACTTTCATATGGTACAGTTCAGAGAATTCTCTGCAATGACTTTCAGCTTTGAAAGCTGGTCACAACATGGATGCTGCAAAGTCTGACAGAAGAACAAAAGGACTGGTATATGCCGCAAGGGGTAATATGTGTAACTGTTTTGATGCTGCACGCGGTATGCTTAACTGTTTTGATGCTGCACGCGATATGCTTAACTGTTTT
This sequence comes from Monoplex corrugatus, assembly GCA_030674185.1. NCBI lineage: Eukaryota > Metazoa > Mollusca > Gastropoda > Littorinimorpha > Ranellidae > Monoplex > Monoplex corrugatus. Next base: position 6,025,822 of record JAPXFY010000013.1, on the reverse strand, counting down.
GATGCTGCATGCGATATGCTTAACTGTTTTGATGCTGCACACGATATGCTTAACTGTTTTGATGCTGTACGCGATATGCTTAACTATTTTGATGCTGCACGCAGTATGCTTAACTGTTTTGATGCTGCACGCGATATGCTTAACTGTTTTGATGCTGCACGCGGTATGCATAACTGTTTTGATGCTGCATGCGATATGCTTAACTGTTTTGAACAGAATGGACCCAAATGTGTGATGGATGTATTCACAGGAGATAAGACATGGATTCCCATCATGGTATTGCCAGCAAATGTATAAACAAAGCAAAGGGGTACTGATGATGACCAGACGTATCAAATTTGCAAACACGGATTTCAGAACAAAAGGCTGTTCATTGTACTGTTCAGGGCTTAAAACAGGAGGAGGAAAACACCACTGAAACTAGGGGGTCCGGGGGCAAATCAGGGGCCATAACTTGCGCACTGTTGCTATGGATGCTTGCAAGCCAATCACGGATGCCTTGCTCCTTTCGGTTTTTTTGTTTTGTTTTTTGTTTTTTTGAGACAAACCGAAATCGCGGAATTCCACCCAGACGCGGAACGTTTTAAGCCCTGATTGTTCACCCACCAAGGTACCATGCTGTCTATATTCTTCTAACAGCGCTGTCACTGGCACATACTATGCTGAAACTGTATACCCAGAGTCACTCAGGAAATCAACAGTCAGAGGTCTAACATCGGAACCCAAAACATCCTTCTCTGTGACAATACTAGTCACCAAAATATAAGGACTATAACTCAAGAAGACCAATAGATCCAAATTGTGCCTTACTGATCCTACATTTCCAACCTCGCCCTGTGACTCTGGTTGTCTCGTCCCTTCAAGAACAAGCTCAATATGAGGAATTTCACTGCACCTAAGGCATTGCAATGGTGGCTGTGAAGTCCAAGATCGACACTAGCTCCAAAGCAGATTATCAGAACGCCTTTTCTGACCGGCTCAGGCACTTACAATGTTCCACTAAGTGGTAAGAGAACACTTCAGTGGGAATCTGGGACAGATGGGTCAAACACACTCCAAGAAAATCGAACTTAGTCATTTTGTTTTGATCATAATCTGTAGCATTTAAAGGTAAGTGAAGCAATTCTTCATATTTAAAATAGTTTAGTATCTTTTCATAGTAAGAATAATATTCTTTCAAATAAAGATGCCACAAAGCTTGGTGAAATGGCTGCATCTCTGCCTTCTAAAGATCAAAAGCAAATATGAAAAACAAACAAAAAAACAAAACAAAACAAAAACCCACATGTGGGTATCAATGGGAGCTTTCTCTGTCTGTCTGTCTGCCTCTCTCTCTCTCTGCCTGCCTGCCTCTGTCTGTCTGTCTTTCTGCCTGCCTGCCTGCCTGCCTGCCTGCCTGCTTGCCTCCTCTCTCTCTCCCTCTCTCTCTCTCTCCTCCTCTCTCTCTCTCTAACACTTCTTTTCATCTTGTATCTCCATCCAGATATATATATATATATATATATATATATATATATATATTATATATATATATATATATATATATATATATATATATAGAAAGAGTAGTAATGGCAAGTTGTTAAAAAAAAAATTAATGACGACGTGGCTAAATGGACCCTGGCAATTTCCTGTGATGCACTATTTTTACAAGTTTTACAAAAATTCTGAGCCCCTTCTATTTGCAATAACGACATAAAGTTAGAAAGCTCATTATGTCTACTTTTTAAAAATGAAACCAACTTGTATAAGTAATGCATGTAAAATTTCCCAAATGTCAGGTCAAAATGCCATGTAAATGCAAAAAAATAAAAAAGTTCTGAAGTCATATTTACACACATGCAACAGTATAAAATCAGTTCATTGTCAAATATTTTCCTACTTTTAGTGTCTTTTGGGGTCAAATGATGGCAGGAGAAGCTTTGAACAGCAAAATTTCAGTCAGTTTGATCCTTTTCACAGTCACTTATGCCACAAAATAAAAAAAAAAGATTATCAGTCACAGTCGCTTACGGTACGGCAAAAACAAGCCCGATTCAGACAAAGAAAAGTGTTGGCAGATAGTCTAGGGGAAGGAACTATGTAATAGAAGGTTTCAACTTGATGACTGGTTGATTTCCCTTGAATAGGAAGGCTGCTTCACACAGTGAAAAATTAATTACATCCACCGCTTCCCTGGAAGCGGTACGTCGTTTATAAAGTCACAGATGGCCACTTCACATGAAGCGGCTCGGCGTCACTGAGTTAACAAATAACTTTAACTCAATCGAGTCAGTCTTCAGGGTCATTCCGACCCCTCAAATCGCGCAATTTTTAGCACATTTTAAAAAAATATAGAAAAACAGCCAAATAACTTAGACAAACAAAGTAAAGTGATACAGAAAGACCAGGATTAGATCTTTACAAATAATCTTATCTTATTTATGATACTCCATATACTTGTAAATGATGAAGTATAAACACACACTGTGAAACAGTTTTAGATGAAGTCCAGAACATAATTTCCATGTCATGGATGTTTTAAATCACTGATAGTTGTCACTTTTTGCATACAGTTGCTCCAGAGCACAAACATAATCATAAAATTGATTACCATAAAATGCTTTCCTTGACGCCATTTTGGATTTAGTGAAATTCGCATGTCGCAGGTAGCACTGAAAAAAGGCTATTACTGTCTTTGTTTCACGTTGCCACAAACGGTCTAAGGGAAAACACTGCTGTAAACATACCCTAGTATCGGTTCCCAGTGGGGTTTTCCCTATAACTGACGCTTCTGACGTTAAAAAAAACCAACGAATGTCCGCCGTCGATAAATCGACGTCACGTCTCCAAGCAGTAAAGGCAAGTGTCAGAGATTCTTAAGAGGCAAGACTCGATTGAGTTAATGCTAAAAGATAAAGTATCACTGCCACGGCTTTTCTCACCTCCTCTCTCTCTGTGATTACATTCACCCTTTACTGACCTGCACACTCACACCAAAGTCACACAGTTTGACTTCCCCTGTAGTGTTGACTAATACATTGGACGGCTTGATGTCTGCCAAGGGAAAATATAAAAACAGTTACAATGATAATGATAATGTTACTACTATTACTACTACTATACTACTACTATACTATTACTACTACTATTACTAACACCACCAACAGAAACGGAGGCAGAGAAAAGCAGGAGAGGACACAATATATGCAGATAAAGATAAAAACAGCTGAAATCTCAAATCACTCAGTCAGTCTCTAACACACATACACACACACATTCAAATCTTATGCACACACACACACACACACACACACACACACAACACACACACACACACACACACACACACACACACAACACACACACACACACACACACACACCCACACACACACACACACACACACACACACACACACACACACACACACACACACACACCACACACACACACACACACACACACAACACACACACACTAAAACATGACAGATACACACATAATAATTATTTAGAAGTCTGTCACACTCAAACATGACAGATACACACACATAATTATTTAGAAGTCTGTCACACTCAAACATGACACATACACACACATAATTATTTAGAAGTCTGTCACACTCAAACATGACAGATGCACACACATAATTATTTAGAAGTCTGTCACACTCAAACATGACAGATACACACACATAATTATTTAGAAGTCTGTCACACTCAAACATGACAGATACACACACATAATTATTTAGAAGTCTGTCACACTCAAACATGACAGATACACACACATAATTATTTAGAAGTCTGTCACACTCAAACATGACAGATACACACACATAATTATTTAGAAGTCTGTCACACTCAAACATGACACATACACACACATAATTATTTAGAAGTCTGTCACATTCAAACATGACAGATACACACACATAATATTTAGAAGTCTGTTATACTCAAACATGACAGATACTCACACATAATTATTTAGAAGTCTGTTACACTCAAACATGACAGATACACACACATAATTATTTAGAAGTCTGTTACACTCAAACATGACAGATACACACACATAATTATTTAGAAGTCTGTCACACTCAAACATGACAGACACACACACATAATTATTTAGAAGTCTGTCACACTCAAACATGACAGATATACACACATAATTATTTAGAAGTCTGTCACACTCAAACATGACAGATACACACACATAATAATTATTTAGAAGTCTGTCACACTCAAACATGAGATACACACACATAATTATTTAGAAGTCTGTCACACTCAAACATGACACATACACACACATAATTATTCAGAAGTCTGTCACACTCAAACATGACAGATACACACACATAATTATTTAGAAGTCTGTCACACTCAAACATGACAGATACACACACATAATTATTCAGAAGTCTGTTACAACATATAAATAATAATCTAAGGTGCTGACCTCTATGCATGATCTTTAAGTTCCACATGTAGACAAGTCCTTCCACAATACTGACTGCAATGCCCCCCAGCACCGCTTCTGGTATAGGCATGTACTTGTCCAAGGAACCACCTAATACATGATTGGCAATAACAAAACTTAAAAAAACAAACCAAAAAACCCCCAAAAGAATCCAAAAAAACTATAGCTGTTTGTGTGTAAGATTATCAGTTCCTCTTTTCATGAGTTTATGTCTCTGCATATCAAAGCTTTTCCACTTGGCTGCCAAGTGGAAAAAAATGCAGCAATAAAGGCCAGAACCAACTCTGCAGAGTGTTCCAATGAGTGTCCAGTATGCGGCTACCTGTGTGCATCAGACTTTGGCCCGAGATCCCACATGAGATGCACAAGTAAAGTGCTAGGTTGGACTTTATCGACCACAATAGTCGACCATATATATCATAGCAGTCATTGTTAATGTTGTGTATTGTTGAAAACAAACAAAACTGTGTTTTAAAAAAATAGCTACAGCAGTAACAACAACAAAAAGAACAATAGTAATAACAATATTAAACAACCGGTAATATTACCAAAAGTAAATTTATAACAAATGATAATTTGTTTCCTTCGACTGAAATGCCTCGGTTTATCCATTTCCCATTGCTTGTTGCCTAGCAAGCATACTCATTATGCTGTAACTGATTGTAAGTGTGTGTGTGTGTGTGTGTGTGTGTGTGTGTATGTGTGTGTGTGTGTGTGTGTGTGTGTGTGTGTGTATGTGTGTGTGTGTGTGCGCGCATCGTGCGTGCGTGCGTGCGTGTGTGTGTGCATGTGCGTATGTTTGTGGTGTGTATTTGTGTGTGTGTGTACTTGATGTAAATGCAAGCACACTTTTATACGTTACATTTTTATGAACATTCAGATGAAAACAAAATGATGAAAATAACAACAATAACAAGTCCTAAAACTACTACTACTACTGCTACTACTATTACTACTACTACTACTACTATTCGTAAATATTAATGATTATTTTAAGGTTCATGAAATCTATTATACTACTACTACTACTACTACTACTACTACTACTACTACTACTACTATTCATAATTGATTATTTTAAGGTTCATGAAATCTTGGATTAAAGCAAAATGATTAAGATAACGATCATTATCACCACCACCAATCATCATGATCATGATCATCATAATTAACTAATGTAATGACTGTTCAGTGATAGCCACATCACCAAGATATCCAGAGCTTCTCTGTTTTCTCCCTCTTCTTCTTCTTCATTTAATTTCTGCCTCATTATGATGGCCACGAAAAAAACCATACATTCACTCACATTATGGGGTGAAAGTTCCTTTATTCAGTCAACAGAACAATTGTTTTTTTCTTCTTATTTTGGGTTACTGTGCTTGACATATACTAGATATAGCTTAAAGTTGTTAAAACAGACATAATACACTATGAAAATGCTTTTTCTACTGATAACCTTACCCCCCAAAAAAACAGAGAAGAAAAAGAAAACACAATCCCTTACCATCCATGAATTCTGTACATATGGATATGCGATTTTCTTGGAAAAATGCACCATAGAAAGCAATGATGGCACGAGAGTTGCACTGAAAATAAAGAAATCAAATAAACTGCTCAGTAAGTTACAGAGTCTGAATCAACTCAATTCAATTCAGCAACCATTCAATGTCATATTTTGTGTTACCAGTTTACAAAGTTTAATTCATCTGCATGACTTTCATCTTGCATGTTCCTTCAAATAAAACAATGTACGCATTTCCCAAGATCAAGTTTCCTGTCACATTAAATACACAAAAAAACTGATCAGAAGCAATACAACAAAATTACTGTGCTCTTTTGTTTGTTTTGTTTTGTGATTCCCTCTAACAAAATAAGCACAATTTTTCTCAAGTCTTCTGCGATATTTACATGCAAAAGCCCACTTAATGCATTAAGTCAAAAATGCTGATTCATCACCAATGTTAATGAAATCATACAAGGCAGATTGTCAATTTGTTACAAGTTTCATGATGTGAAATGCAAACTGTCATACCTTATATAAAATTTCCAATTCACATATGATCTGTTTCTGGACTGCTGGGGAAATATCAAGCTGTATAACCTGAAAATAAACCCAGAAGATACTGATATCAAAATCAATCTGCATATGGTGGGAAAGAAACATACAAATCAATCAATAAAAATCAAATTTACAAAAGTGTGAAGCCAAGAGAAGTTCAGCAGTTTCAGCAGACAAAAAGGCAGAACTAGAATAATAGAGAAAAGATTCCCAGAATAAATGAAAACACTGTCATTCTAAACACTACATGTATGGGGCAGGCCTAGTTGGTAAAGAAGAGAGTTTTTGTTGTCTAATCTTACAGCATAAGTCCCACCCTGCCTTGAGCAAAACTTGGTAAGTGTGGCCTTCAGGCCCCTTAACTATAAAAGAATAACTGTACGTGATCCCGTTCAGGGTTAACTCTCTCGCTACGAGATTTCCCGATCATGTCTGAACAACCCTTGTCTACAAGCGTCAGAGAAATCCGACTTTCTGTTAACTGAAACTAATAGACAGAAACAGAATTTTTGGTCATTCCTAGCCTCGTTTCAGGCCATGAGGTCACTGTACTATGCAGTTGGCGAGTGGACAGTTCACAACCCACTATCTCCGTAGCAAACCAGACAACGGAAAAGCAAATGGCTGAACAATACTTAACAACTCAGCGCTGTTCAACACGATCAATTCCTTCAGTGCATGTGGAGTGTGTGCACATTGGATTTTATGAAATTTCATTCAAAATGTGACTGTAGGAACTGATGTATTGACCTGACGTTTTTTACCTGAAAATGTCTCTAATTTTATTTGTACCATTACTCAGCAACCATGAGGGTTAGACAGTTGAAATTTAAGCATTTTGTACACCAATCTGTTCATACATAACCCGCCAAATTGCAAAATCTCTGATTTCATTTGTTTGTATGAGTTTTTCTCATGACCTATACATATGGTGCATATCAGGGGAACGGCAAGGGGCATAATCGTGCATAGCGAGTGAGTTAAGAAAGGCAAAGTAGAGAGGGAGAGATGAACATCCCCCAAACAAAGCTAGCTCTAAAAACAATTGACATCTATACCACCTCACTCCCCCACAAACTCAGGTTTATGGGACTACCTTTACTTATTTACATGGAAGGCAAGAAGGAATTCTCCAGTCTGGCAAATAACTGCAAAAGTTGAAAAGTGCCCAACAGTATGCTGGGGCTTCTTTCAATCTACCCAGATGTTTGCTACAAATGGAGTACAGCTTGGATCTAATTATGACAAAACTCCTGCCAATCAGGAGACATAAAAATCAAAAGTCATATAAACAAGTACTATTTTCTTCCTTGAAACATATTCAGTGTCGGTCAAACCACTGAAGACAGATAAATCTGTCTTCTATCATACAATTCTGTACTAACATGCGCACAAGAATGATCACGGATTATCACTTCATTAATTTCAGTCATCACAAATAGAAAAAAAAAAAAAGTTTGATACATACCTTGACAGCCATTATCCGCCCTGATGGTCTGTGGAGAGCCCTTGAAAAAAAAGAAAAAGAAAAAGAAAACAGTATGATTTATTTGTATATATACATGGAGAGGAGAACAACTCAATAATACATGCTTGTTTCAGTGTCTGAAAAAGAACAAGAAAAAGGCAAACTTTGTTACTGAAACTGTAAACAGTTCAATGACACAGAAAAACGCTACTCAACCACCTTCATCAATGACTGTTTTTAAACAGGAGGAGTGTTCTGAGCTTGCTGTTTTTGTGCTTTGTATCTGCTTCTATGCTAGCTGAATGGGTAGCGCAAACTGTGTTAGATTTGAGAAGTTCTATACAACATGGGAGATAATTCTCAAGAGTTATGTCCTTTGATTATGTTTTTAAACAGTTATCATTACATTAACACTATGCCGTCTTGACGGCAGTCCGCTGCCACCCATTTGTAACGTGGTCTTTAGTCGCAGGCTGGTGCCGTCGGAAAATGCCATTTTTTTTAATTTATAACATGAGCAGTATTCGAGGGAGAAAACTCTTGAAAGTCAAAGTATAATCATATATGCATCAATTGCTTTCCCTTAGACCGTATCTAATCATCATACAGTCTTTGTCTTAACGAAGTTTCTAGAGTCAGTAAGCGATGCTGTATTCACCTATTTTCAAAATGGAGGCAAGGCGACTTCGGAATCGGCGTATGTTTTCTGTGCAAGAGGCGATCGATATCATCCAACTGAAGATCTGATGATGAATTAGATCTTGTTGGTGAATTATCTGTCGAAGATAGGGATGATTTGTTGGATTCAGATACGAGTTTGTCCCTAGCATTGGGATCATGTGATTCAAAACTTTTGTTCAGAATGCTGTTTGGATACCTAATTGGAGTAATTTCTACATTCAAGTGGGAAATCAGCACACAAATTGTGAGCAGAATGTAATGTAGCAAGCTTCTGCCTTTCTTTTGCACTTTACTGTTTGTTTCTATCTTGTCTGGTTATTTTGTAATATTTTTTTTTTAAAAAAGGCCGAAAACACGCGATTTCCGGGTCGACAAGCACTATTTGACTGCGACTCCATTGAGTTAACCTAGACCTGAAGATATGCCATTTGTATTCCCACCCCCACACTCCCCAAGACCAGTAGCAAGAATTGTACAATAACACCAACAAGCAATAGAAATATGACTTCTCACACACATACGCACGCATGCACGCACGCACGCACGCACGCACGCACGCACGCACGCACGCACGCACCACACACACACACACACACACACACACACACACACACACACACACACACACACACACACACAAGAGGCAAATTCACAGTTTATATTTTGAAGACAGTTTTATGGTGGAACTGTGTCAGTCTGTTTATACCACTGTTTTCCCCCTCCTGGATTGGGATTTTTTTTTCTGTGAATACGTATGCTGTCTCTCTCTGTACCATGTGGATGTTGTGTTGCACTGTGGTTCATGCACACATTTCTATGTACATTAACTCTATTGTGACTACACTTGCCACAGGGCGTTACTGTAATGACCTGAGGTTGCCTTCACAAAGTTTGGGGAATATGGGCACTTGTCATTTTTTGTCAAATAGCGTCTCTCAATATTGACAGAATTACAGGAAACTACATATTTCTGGTAAAATGACTGAGGAATTTGAAACTGTCAAAACTGCCTGTATATTGAATTGTTTTTGTAGTAGAAGTGGTTACTTAGTAGTTTTTGTTTTTAATCAATACAATTATCATGCCGATCAACAGAACTCGTTCAATGCACTGCCACTCTATTTCATACTCTTCTGAATCGCTTTCTTCACCAGAAACTTCATTTTCACCATCACTAGGATCACTGTCATCAAGGTCGAGCTGTTGCATGATTTTTTAATGCATGCGACCACGATTTCTTGCCATTTTCTGTTTGTTTTCAAAGTGGCTAAAAAGTTGTTCTGACAGCATGCAAAACACCAACCAAACATTAACTCTTTCTGTATGTTAAGGGTTTTCAGACTGGATGCAGGGTTCATCTGCGACCTATTTTGGAACAGGGGGTAAGGTCAGTAAAATACTTGTAGATATGTTTGTGTTCAACATAGAACAAAAAAGGTTGGTATTGGGTTGTGCAGAATTGAATTCTAAACAACATACAGATAATAACATCAAGATAATTTTCATTATGATGTAAAAGAAACAGAACGGGATAGGCGTGGTCTCTTTGTAGAACAAGAAAGCTCTTCACGATCATCAACACTCGCTTCTTCTGACTCTGCACTTGATACACTCTCAACAAAGCTATCATCACTGTCACTGGCAGCTATTTCATCATCACTTTTGTCAAAAATTTCTGAAAAAGTGCAACAGTCTAAGCAGCAGTGAGCCTAACAGGATGCCAACTGCAGGACGCCATGGCAACTCAACTTCATCATCATCAGGTGCCTTGCCGCATGGCGTTGGCAATTATGGACTTCCATCTGTCTCTATCTCTTGTTGCCTCAAGCATCTCTTCCACCCTCCTTGTCTTCAGCCACTCTGCAAGTCGTCTATTATCTTCTCCCTGGGCCTACCCAGTGTTCTCTTTCCCTCCAGCTTTCCCGCTGTGACCAGGTGTTCCAATTCCCCTTTCCTCATAAAATGGCCTATGAATGTTTCCTGCCTTTTCCTAATCTTCCTTATGAATGATCTACTTGTGTCTGCCTCCATCAAGACTGTCTCGTTTGTTTTCTTTGCTGTCCATGGAACTCTCAACATCCTTCTTAGAAACCACATCTTGGCTGCCTAAATCTTGTTCTGGCTTTGCTTGTTGACTGTCCACGCCTCGCAACCGTACAACAGTATTGGTTCTATATAACATTCAAGAACTCTCTTCCTGATGTTAATTGATAGGCATTTGTTGGAAAGAATGCTTTCCATCTTCTTGAATGATGTTTGGGCTTGGCTGATTCTGCTGGCTATTTCTGATGTGCATCTGCCGTCTGGTGAAATGATCATTCCCAGGTATTTAAACTTATCAACCTGTCTCAAGGTTGTGCCGTTTGCGGTTGTTTGCATCAGGGGATTTCATGTTTTTACTGATCACCATGACTTCAGTCTTCCTGCTGTTTAGTTCCAACCCTTACCTTTGCTTTTTATTTCAATATATTCACAAGGTTCTGTAGGTCCCTTTCACTTTCTGCAATTTATTCAACTTACGAAACTGAAAACATATCAACAGAAGAGGCACACACACACACACAAAAAAAAACATGCGGAAAAACGGCTGAAAAGGAAGAGGAAGTATCCGACTGTCGTTATGTGCTGTCATGCGGTTGTATGTAGTTAAATGGGGAAGAACTGGAAGTAGAAAGTGACAAACAGTGCAGACCGCTGTGATCGGCTCAGTGGCCATTTTGAAAGTCAGCCGAGCCGATCATGGCGGCTCATCGTACAGGAAGAGTTAAAGGAAGTAAGCAAAAATGGGAGACAAGTTCCACCTTAGTATAGGGAGAATCATAGCCAGTTTTGTACTTTTAACTGATGAAACTATGATCAATGCTTCCCGTCCATAGAGACTGCAAGCGTGAAACAATTATCGATGCTTCACAAATGTGGTAAAGCGTAACAGACATGTTGCGACAAAGACACGTTACACATGTGAGTGTGCATACTGGAACAACCTTAACAAACCTAAACAAACAATACAAGAATAACTGTTAGTGTTTTGATTATGATGATAGTGCCGTTAAGTATGGTGATGTTGGTGGTGATGATGTTAATAACCGATGATGATGATGAAAATGATCACTACTCATACTAACCTGTAAACCTTTCCTCCTGCTCCAGAACCGACAGGTTCCAGGAACTGTAACTGTGCCTCGTTGATGTTTCCACACTGCATGATGGTCTGTATACTGCCCCCAACATCTGGCTGTGCCTGACCCATTGGCTGGTCTGCTTGCGAACCTCCTCCAGTCTTTATCTGTTCACAAAACTCACCATGTATTGTGGATCGGAAAAACTGATGAAAATCTTGGAGAATATTGTTCTTTTGCCGAAGTACAGAAACTAAATCATTTAAGAATTACCACCCTAACTTTTGTCTTCAGCATGTTTCTGTTTTAACTTTGACAGCATGATTTCTGTACAAATGACATTTGAAATTTTCTAAACAATTGTACACATTTGCATCTTTGATATGATTTTTGAGTATACACAGCGCACAGATCCGAGATACATTAGTTGGCCACTTTCTGCCGGCTATTAATAGCGCGCCCCTTCCCTTCCACTCCCCACACCCTTTTCACTCGTCCCTTTATCACTAGTGCGGGAGCACCAAGACGCGCTATACTGACAGACTTTGGTCGACCCTGCCTGGCTAAAAATAGCACACGCAGGCGATGCCGGCTCGCAACTAACGGGTGGCAGAATGGCTGGGAAAATGCAGCCGTGCATACGCAAGATACACTGCTGACTTTAAGCCAAATGCTTGAAAGAGCTTCCTTTGCTTGAAACATATAGATCTGCGGTCTGGTTTTCAAGACAGTGTATACAGCTAGTGTTACTTACATAATAAAATAACAAAGGCAGGCACAGAATTTATGGATCTTATGAGTTTACCATCCAAGCTCTGATGCAAACTTGCACATATGTAAACTATTCCTAGCTGCTGCAAAACGTTTTTGTCACTGGATAGGAATACATACTTTTAAAAAGCACAGAAAACAGTTACCTGTCAAATGTGGTTACTTGAAAAGTGACAGAAATATGAAATCAAGTTTTTAATATTATCTTTTTATAATTTGGGGGTTTCTGACCAAAAGGGTGTATGTGCATTCTTTATCCCATATGAGATATCCTTTTCTGGCGGGTAGCTCTTTCAAGGAAAAACAGTGGCAAAAGGGAAGAAAGGCAGACTTCCAATTTCTTACATCAAGAACATAACCAACACCAGTGGCCTAAATATTCAAGAAATTGTCCACAAAAGTCAAGACACAGTGGCCTGGAGGGAGATGGTGGTGTCCTGGTGTGCAGCAGCCAACATCAAACCCGACAGGTGAGAACCTTGAAACTATTATGTTCATCTGCCAAGCAACGATGCCAGCACACTCCAATTCTTCATAGAGCGCATAACTGATCTGTTCCTTCCTAGTTTATCCAAGGTGAAGGTGACTTATGGTACTTTCAAGAGACAGGGTATTTTTTTGTTTGTTTTCATTTGTTTTTTTTTTTGTTTGTTTTTTTTTTTTTTAGTTCAAACGTTCCTTCTGTACAGATGACAGTTGAAATTACCACAACACTGATTACAAAACTGAATCTAAGCTCAATGATGATTACTATAAAATTCTCTTGACAGGTTTATTAATGAAAACAATGACAGTGTAAACACACATTAACATATCAGAATAATGAGTCAATATAAAATAGTCAAACAATGGTTGCATTTTACATACCTTCAGTCCGTGTATATTTCTGTTTTGAGGTGTTTTTCCCACTTGAAACATGAAAGACAAAGAAAAAAAAATGTGTATGCTTCAATCAAAATATAAAAACAATAGGTTCGACATGACAGAACTTGAGATTTAAAAAAATATACAACAAATGAATTAAAAAAAAAAACAAAGAAAGAAAACTATTGCAACTAAGTCTCAACTGTTTGCAAAAGCCACTTAAAAATTACACTAAAGTGTTCAATGTCATGTCACATTATTATTTACATGTACTTTCACTTACAGGATGATGACACAACAAAACTCTACACAACAGAAAAACTTTACAGGTCAAAAAAGTTGTTGTCAATCATAAATCAGTCTAATCAAGAATACTGAAAGTTAAGAATCAATATAAGCAAGATTGTATGTCATATTTTTTTCTAATTAACACACTCATGAAAGTTTGTTCTACCATGCAATTATGTGTTATGATAAACGGTGTGCAGTGATGTAATGACAATGAGTCATGATGTTCTGTGGCATGATGTGGTAATGAGTAGCAATAAATGTGAAGTACGATCTGGTGTGGTAAAGTGTGGTATGGGATGGTATCGGTGTAGTGTGATAAAGTGTGGTATGGGATGGTATCGGTGTAGTGTGGTAAAGTGTGGTATGGGATGGTATCGGTGTAGTGTGATAAAGTGTGGTATGGGATGGTATCGGTGTAGTGTGGTAAAGTGTGGTATGGGATGGTATCGGTGTAGTGTGGTAAAGTGTGGTATGGGATGGTATCGGTGTAGTGTGGTAAAGTGTGGTATGGGATGGTATCGGTGTAGTGTGGTAAAGTGTGGTATGGGATGGTATCGGTGTAGTGTGGTAAAGTGTGGTATGGGATGGTATCAGTGTAGTGTGATAAAGTGTGGTATGGGATGGTATCGGTGTAGTGTGGTAAAGTGTGGTATGGGATGGTATCGGTGTAGTGTGGTAAAGTGTGGTATGGGATGGTATCGGTGTAGTGTGGTAAAGTGTGGTATGGGATGGTATCGGTGTAGTGTGATAAAGTGTGGTATGGATGGTATTGGTGTAGTGTGGTAAAGTGTGGTATGGGATGGTATCGGTGTAGTGTGATAAAGTGTGGTATGGGATGGTAATCGGTGTAGTGTGGTAAAGTGTGGTATGGGATGGTAACGTGAGTGTGGTAAAGTGTGGTATGGGATGGTATCGTGTAGTGTGTAAAGTGTGGTATGGGATGGTATCGGTGTAGTGTGATAAAGTGTGGTATGGATGGTATCGGTGTAGTGTGGTAAAGTGTGGTATGGGATGGTATCGTGATGTGGTAAAGTGTGGTATGGGATGGTATCGGTGTAGTGTGGTAAAGTGTGGTATGGGATGGTATTGGTGTAGTGTGGTAAAGTGTGGTATGGGATGGTATCGGTGTAGTGTGGTAAAGTGTGGTATGGGATGGTATCGGTGTAGTGTGGTAAAGTGTGGTATGGGATGGTATCGGTGTAGTGTGGTAAAGTGTGGTATGGGATGGTATCGGTGTAGTGTGGTAAAGTGTGGTATGGGATGGTATCGGTGTAGTGCGATAAAGTGCAGCATACACGTCACACATCCATGATGGACCAAAATTCAAATCATGGCAGCTGAGCACTGCTCATAGCCAGGCTGCGTTTTGAGTCATTTTAGTGTCATAAAGTTAAAAACTCATGTTTGCTTTTAGTGTACAGACTTTTATCAGTAACAGAGTTGCTTCTCTTGTTAAATCACTTCCATTTGCCAAAGCTTGTTTTCCATCTAAATGTTTTGGGCAAGTGACATGGAAAAATATATCAAA
Source organism: Monoplex corrugatus (assembly GCA_030674185.1). Taxonomy (NCBI): domain Eukaryota; kingdom Metazoa; phylum Mollusca; class Gastropoda; order Littorinimorpha; family Ranellidae; genus Monoplex; species Monoplex corrugatus. The sequence goes on along the minus strand of JAPXFY010000013.1, from coordinate 6,010,571 downwards.
GATGACATAATGACCTATGTCAAAACAGTACATTCTTCATCCAGTAGATCTTGATAGGGATTCTGAGGAATCTTTTCCACCCCAAAATAGCGGTAATAGTGACAAGGAAGATAATACAGGAACTGTATCAATGCCAGAGCTTGCTGTGGTTGCAAGTACAATTCAGCAGTTTGAACATGGCAGGGTTTTGACGCTCATCTTGAACTCAAGCAGGAACAATGGGATGGCGCACTTTTGACAGTGATAACACCAATGCCTTGCTGGAACCTCCAAATTCTTTGGGTGACATTAATAAAGATAACAATCCAGAATACGCTGATGGTGACTGGACTTCGGTCTTCACTCAGGCCTGGTACAACTACTACTTTTCTTGAAATTTCTTGGATGACAATCACTAAACCCATTCCCTTGATATTATTTGAAAGGGTGTCCTATTCTGTCATTAAAACACCAGACAAACAGGAAATGAGAAAGAAACACAGTTTCATCACAGGAATTAAAAAGCTTATTGCTAGTTCAAATAATGTTATGTTTTTACATCAAAAGTCCATTCTACTATCTGAACCTGACATGCTATAAATTTGTTACAATTAGTTTCTGCAGCCAAAGATAAAAATCGCAGAACACTGCTATTTCTTTTCTGAAAAAACAAAAACAAAAAAAACATTACTCAAAAACCATTGTTATGCAGAACACTGCTATTTCTGTATTGAAAAACAACCACAAAAAACACCAAAACATTACTCACAAACCACTGTCATTTCTTTAGTTCTCAATGTCCTTACCTTTCGGGTAGATGATCAATGGTGGGAAAAGCCCTCGTGTTCGGTCTTCTTCGCTCAGTTCTCTGAAGTACTGAAAATCAGTGTAAAACAAAAAGTCTGGGAATAGAAGAATTAAAATACGAAAAAAATCTGAGCATACATAAAACAAAGAAAATCACAAAGTTAACATATACATGGATTGTATCAACTGGATTCTGAATGCTGATAACTATTAGAGAGTATTAAAGTCACAATAATGTCACAAGCAGTAGGGTGACTTCCAGCTTTTGTTCTGATAAAAAAAACAGTGAAACTAATGTTATCATGAGACATCATTTTCTTTTACAAAAGTTTTCCAGAAAAAAACAATCAAACAAACAAAAACAAACGCAAAAATCAACTGTCTTATATTTCAATGAAAGATACAGCATTCTCTACTGCAAAACACTGAAGCTAAAGCCAAAACGTTTTACATACTGCAAAACTGCAAACAAGATGTAGTTCATTATTAATTTATCAGGCACAAACAAAAAGTGAGGAGAAAAAAAATAGTTTGCACTTACTGCTGAAAACATGTCTTGCATTTCGTCATCACTTCTGACAGTGATGTGGTCACCTTCCTCATCTTCATCTGAAAAATAAAGTACACTCAAGTCCATCATTTGAAGTCATCAAAAAGAGCAGGAAAGAATGTGATGGTGAAACAATTCTAATAATCTTTTTTTTTTTTTTTCATTTAGAAATGTTCATAATTAACTGCATGAGTTCTTGAAAACTGAAAAAAATCTTATTGAATTAAACATCCAAACTGCAAATCCCTGATTCAAACAAGTTAAACAGTAAAGATCTGTCAATCCAAATTTGACAGAAATGGGAACAGTGGAAGTAAAACATTATCCATAAACAGTCAAACAACTGAGCTCAACCAAATCACTTGGGAAAAATATTTTTTCTAGTCTTGTCTTGATGACCTTGTTTCTTTCGCTGTCTTTTTTTTGTATCCTTGTTAAAGACCAGTTGGCCAAAAATGCACCCCCATCTTGTTCCACTGCTGCACCACCATCCCCCTCCTACTTGCTTCAGTGGAATGTCTGTGGGTGTAAGGATGGAGGTATAATGATTTTCCCTCACAATGGGTTTAATTCTTTCAAACAGAAAAATTGTCACAAAGGTAAATTTCAACACCATATTACATATTTATAATATCAACCTTCCAAATTGTAACTATCAGTATATCACTGAATACCAACCAATTAATCTAGTTAATCAATCTTTATCTAAACAAATGCTAAAATAGTCTGTTCTTGTAAACTAAATACTCCCTGGGTTAACCGTTGACAGTAGCCACTTCTGAAAAGACTCTATCGCAATCCTGTTTGTGTACATTTACTTGTGAAAGAGGGGATGGCAACTCGGGTCTTTCTGCCAGGTGTAAACATGTGTATGATGAGCAGGTTGCCATTCAGACACTTTCAGTCTGCAGGATGAAAGTAAAGGCAGGCCATGCAGTCCATGTCTGTGGTTTAGTCAGTCAATACCTCTAATGCTTATGACTGTACTGGGTTAAGCACAAGTCACAAGTCAAAAAGTAAACGCCAAAGGAGTAGACCAAAGCCAAAGTCAAAAGTCAACCACCACTGTTAATGGAAAAAAAAAAAGGTCTGAAAGTATAATTCACAGTCCACACACAACCACATTTCTGTCAGTCACAACTGTCCACTGACTTATGAATGTTAAATGACCCATTGTGGTTAAACTTTACAGAATGCATCTTTTGACTCAAACAGTACAAAATAAAGGCAAGTGATATCATGTTCATGTTGTTCTCTGTATTCAATTCTCAGCACAAGCATTGAAACTTCTTTTCTTTTCACACTGCCTTCACAGCTCTACAAAGTTTCCAAGACTATAAATACTAAAATAGTGTCTAGGAAAACAACAGGTTTAAAACCCCTTTCTCACAAAAACAAGATAGAAGGACAGCAATTAAAAAAAAAATATATATATATATATATATAATAAAAATGTGCCTACTTGCTCAGCAAAACACAAAGAGATGACTAGTTCACTCAGCTTGTCAAAGATGAATAAAATAAATAAATAAAATAAGATTACTGACACTACTACCCCAGAGTGATCAGCGCTGCCTAGTTACAAAATCTCCCGTTACACTCTCAACAGCACAGCCTTGAGGGACTTTTGTAATTATTCCCTTTGACACACTGTATCAAGCTCCCTAACTTGAAAAACACTTCAGCTGAAGAAGAATGGAGAACAACTGTTCAATATGGTTAACTGAAGAATAAGAAATCCAAACAAGTGTGACTGCTCTCGTTCAAGCAAACAGGAACCAGAAGAAACACGAAAGAAGAATATGAACGCGTATTTAATACAACAAAACAAGACAGGCGCACATTTCGGCCTACTGCTTTGTCAAGCGTAAGGTTACAAACAAACAAACACTAAAAACAAAACAAAAATTGAGGAAAAGACTGAAACTTCCCTGCTGCTGTCTTCAAAAAAGCAGCAGGGAAGTTTCAGTCTTTTTCTCATTTTTTTTGTGTTTAGTGTTTGTTTGTTTGTAACCTTACGCTTGACAAAGGCCAGTTGGCCGAAAATTTGCGCCTGTCTTGTTTTGTTATATTAAATACGTGTTCATATTCTTCTTTCATGTTTCTTCTGGTTCCTGAAGAATAAGACTTTAAAACTAATAAAAGGGATGTATATATATATATATATATATATATATACACATATACATATAACTCAATGAGCATAAAATGGGAATTGTCTTTTGAACAACTACCACTAAAAAACTGTCAGCAGCTTGAACTGATATTCATCAATGTTTCAACTAGTTCATGTTTCTGATGTCTGCTGCATTCTATTCCTCTAGTTAATTAGTAAATTACTCTCACTAGTGGAAGGACTTTTCTAAATTCTGGTCACTGTGGTCCAGCAAAACTATTTTTATCCTTACACTACAGTATATGGCCATACTCATAATATTAATGAATTCTACCACTGCTTTATACTTGGTCATGCCAATTCAAAATTCTTAGGTTTTAGGTCTTATGCAGGAATGTTATTTCTCAAATGGCCAGACAAATGCCAAACAGGTAGTTGTAATGTACACGTACACTGTATTACAGTTTAACAAAAAGTTCTGCATTCCAGAGTAATGTAAACTTGATAGAATAAACAGAAATGACTGTCATCGACTGCATTTTCATGAAGAATATTTTAGGTTGGTAAACCTCAGCAAAGACAAACCATGGCATGGAGATCACAAAAAACAAGTAGAAAGAAACGAGAAAGAATGTCAGAGAATGACAGCGCACGCGAGAGAGAGAGAGAGAGAGAGAGAGAGAGAGAGAGAGAGAGAGAGAGAGAGAGAGAGAGAGAGAAAAGGAGGGAGGGAGGGAGAGGGAGGGAAAGGGGTGGAGGAGGCACATGTTTAAGGATTACCAAACCAGCTAAAGTAACTAAATCTACAGTGAAAGAAAATAGATAGAACAGATAAAACATTAAAAAAAATTGTCAGTGACTCACAATCAAATGCAGTGACTGTCACATGTGGCAGCACTTGAGATATCACCTCCTGGAAACAGCACACACACATACACACAAGCAGTGAAGTATATCTGGGTAAACCCAGACATTGTTAGATGTGTGACATGTTTTTTTGTCTTTTTTCTCACGGTCTGTTCCAAATGATTGTTGCCATACTATATCATAGTCAATAGAACTGTGAATGTTGCATAAATGTATTATTTTTTTGATGTTTGTTTGTTTGTTTGTTTTGTTTTTTATGTCCATGTATTTTTCTAAAGGTTGTTGCAATATATTCTATTACTGTAAATACTATAAAACATTTAACCATGCTTTCAAATACTTGAAATATTTATATCTTGCTCTTTGCTCTTAATGAACATAGGGAAACTAGTGAAATCAAAGTATAGGTCTACATTCTGAAAAAGAGGAGATAGTAAAAAAAAAAAAAACACTTCACCCTTTGACTCTAGCAATAGCATGCTATCTGCCAACTGAAAAGCTTGATTCTTTCAAATCCTTGACTTCCTCAGCTTTCCACCTTTACAGGAAGCTGGTAGATAGGATGATAGAATTGATAGGCTAAAAAAGGGTTAATTTTTCTTTAAATATTTTTGTTTAAACATTCAATATTCTAAACTGCTCAGTTATGTGTGTTCATGTGTGGTATCTTGACATGTCAGTTAGGCCTATGTTGCCTAGTTCTTGATCTGTGTATATCATCATCATGTATGCATGAGCATACTTGCACAAGTTGTACGCATATATACATGCATTTGTGTATGCATGTGCGTGTGTGTGTGTGTATGTGTGAAAGAGAGAGAGAGAGTGTGTGTGTGTGTGTATGTGAGAGAGAGAGAGAGAGAGAGTTTGAGAAAGTTTGAGAGAGAGTGAGAGGATGTTGTGTGTGTGTGTGTGTGTGTGTGTGTGTGTGTGTGTGTGTGTGTGTGTGTGTCACTGTGTGTGTGTGTGTGTGTGTGTGTGTGTGTGTGTGTGTGTGTGTGGGTGTGTGTGTGTGTGTGTATGTGTGTGTCTTCAATCTTCAATTTGGAAGGTCAGCCGTCATCATTGACGATTGTTGACCTGTGTGCGCAGAGGCGTAAGATAAAACACAGAAATTCTATTCCTGTTGAAAAATGAAAAAAAAAAAAAAAGATGAAAAAAAAAAAAAATTAAACACAAAAATAGGTCTATTTGGGACAACAAAAGGATAGAGGGGGATCTAAAGTGGCCTCAAAATCCCAACTGCTTACACCTCATTTCAGCTCCCAGGCAGTGTGTAAAGGGGGGAGGGGAGGGGGGATCCAACCAGCCTAACCTGGTATCTGGACAGGTTTATCCGGAATCAAAGCGACCCCCAGGCCTACACCTGGCCAGCACAACCCTATCCTTCATTTACCACAAGGCTAGTTGGGGGGGGGGAGGGGTCTAAGCTGGGATTTTACTGAGCTCCCTCTTGAATGATACCAAGGAGGGAGCCTCTGCTACTATTACAGGCAGTGTGTGTGTGTGTGTGTGTGTGTGTGTGTGTGTGTGTGTGTGTGTGTGTGTGTGTGTGTGTCACAGCACGCTTGTTCGTGTGTGACTGCGTTCGAGGATAAAACATATACACGATGGAAATGGAATTTCTCATTGACCGATTCAGCACTTGGAGCCTCAGTACTACAAAGATATGAATATGTTTGTAACTAGCAAAGTTTTACATATTTCCTAGTTTAGATTCAATCCATCGTATATATGCCAATCGTGGATTCTGCGTGGTAGGCCCATATTTACAAAGATAACATTAACTATTATTTATTTTGTGTTTGCAAACTTACAAGCGTTTGCCGAAAGGTGACTTCTTCCAGACGAACCATCCAGTCCATGTCCTGATTGTTTTCAGTATGGATTCGAATAGTAAACGGTGGTTCAGCCATGCCTAGTTATCTAGTAATGGACTCAAATGTATCTGTCAGTTAGTACAGCAATAAGGAAACCAGAATGAGCAAGCTTTCTCATCAGTAGTCTACAAAACCGCCTGTGGTTACCATACAGACTCCATTTTGGTTGCATTATTTCCGGTTCAGAATAAGGCATTGCGATTGGTTGAAATACGCACTAAAGCTAACGTTTGCTAAATTACAGCATCCATTAGAATGTGTTGTTTTGATAACACAGTGTGCGCGCGTGTGTGTGTGTAAACATCATCATCAGTACAGTAATGTTATTAGTAATAGTAATAACGATAACAATAAACTACCCAGATTTATCTGCTGTAAACCCCCCAGTTATAGGTGCCAGAATAATCAAGTTTGATTGTGGGCCCTCAACACTGAAGAAGCAGAACTCCAAGTCAACACACACACGCGCGTACACTCACACTTGTCTAAAAGCACATATTATGTGAATAGACGTTAAAAGAAATAGCGAACGAACACACACACGCACACACGCCCAGTCACACAGATTGCAATTTGATTGTTTTGTACATGCCCATCTGCTCCCCCATCCAACCCCTGCCACTCCACTAATTATACGAACATAAACAAACCTTGCCTGCCCTACCTGCATAAGTATGGAGTCTGTGTTTTTGTTATACTTCAGATTCATCACCATCATCATGTGCCCTGCCTAGAAATAGAAATAGAAAGCAAAGGTAAGGGGTTGGAACTAAACAGCAGGAAGACTGAAGTCATGGTGATCAATAAAAAACATGAAATCCCCTCATGCAAAATAACAGCAAATGGCACAACCTTGACACAGGTTAATAAGTTCAAATTCACAGAATCGGGACCTCTTGGTAGATACACAGAGGCCAAATTCAAAACTAATGATGATGAAAATTTTATAATAATTGCACATGAAGAAATAGATGAGCACGATTTTGGTACTGGCGATGTTCTTTCACAGTAGATTAGACCTTCTCGAACATATATAGCTGTTTGTATTCGGCCACCGTCATTTTTAGAGTCATACATATATTGGTGGATAATAAAACCCCGATATTTTAGGTATATTAGTCTTGGTGGTATACAGCGATTGTAGAAGCAAGACTTGGATGTTTCTAGAAGATAGATAGTTAGTCAAATAGGAATTGTTTTTAACAAGGGAACGTGTGTTCCACTGAACAACGTTGATATCACGGACTTCACACTTCTTCATGATGAACAGTTGAATAAGCTTGGAGTACTATCGTATATTTAGATAATTAGATAATCAAATAACGTTCAAGTAAAATTTACACATATCATAAGTAAACAAACAAGTATAGAATAAGTAAAACAATATAGTTGAGCACTGAACAGAGAGGAACTGAATATGGGCTGAATCTAAAATGACCAGGGAGGGAAGAAAAACTGAGGGTGAAAGCTGGGTCTTGTTGGGTTGATTTCCGCTTCGGTTTTTCCCAAAAAAGCTGATGGATATGCCTCCCTATGTTTCTGGCCAGAACGCTCGCCCCTCTGGTGGTGGGATGTACGTCGTCCTGGCTGACTTGGGTGTTGCTGCTTGTTTGTAGATTATTGTGGCTGATGTATTCGACATTCGCTGTGTTGAGGAGTCTCTCTTTGGTCAGGGCATTTAGGAGCTCCCTTTTCACATTTAGGTGCTTATTTCTCACGGGAGCGACCTGACTTAGCACTACCTTGGCTTTCGGAAATTGGGTGTTGATAGATTTTACGCAGAGATCTAGATTTGTAGAACATACATTGGCTCCTTTGTTTTTAGATCTGTTATCCCCACGTGTAGAAGAACGCAGTCAGGTTCAGGTGTCAGCTCTTCTTTAGATTTTTCAATGCTTTTCTTACAGTCCTCGATGGTGCGGATCTTCCTCGTCGCCACCTGGAAACCGTAGGACGAACCTAATCTCTGTCCATCCACTTTATTCAAGACGGAGTCGTGAATGATGAGGACACGTGGCAAATTATTGGACTTAGATCTGGGATGTGTAGACTCAGCAGTTTTGACGTCACGTTTAGTTGTGGTAAAGATGTCAGGTTTTTGCTTGATGACAGTTTTTGCCCGATCTTCTGCTTTGGGCGGTTGAGCTGCGCAGTCCGCATATGATGAGAATTTGTCCATCGGTGATGTGGTGGTATGATCACCGTGGACTGCGGAATCAGTCTGGCACGCTATGGTGGTTGTGAGTATCGTGCACTTTTTGTCTTCGCGCAGCTCTTTTAACGTTTTGTTGTTTGCTTGTAGAAGTTTTCTGTCGGATCGAATTATGTCTGTGAGGCTGCTGATTTGTAGAGACATTTGGTGGATTGTATTTTTTAGACTGTCTATTTCGCTTACCGCCTCATGACAGTGACAGCCACATGATGTTACTGGCGGTTGTGGAACTGGTGGCTGACTCGTGGACGGCAAGCCTGTCGGAGCAGATCTCTTCTTTACAGATATTTTGTCAGCATCTGGGGTGTTGGAACTTGATGGTATCTCAGATGTGGTGCTGTTTGACCTGGTGGTGGTGTTCTTTCCTTTCTCTTTGGTGAGACAACGTTTCGAGCGAGTCATTTTCAGCTCAGTTGATTCCTCTCCGAATAAGCGGCCATCTTGGCGTAGGAATCTTGTGTGTGTGTGTGTAGGCCTCCTGTACTGTTCTGTGTTG
>JAPXFY010000013.1:5981664-5989164 GCA_030674185.1 Monoplex corrugatus | reverse complement strand
CCTGGGTCTACCTGGTGCTCTATTTCCCTCCAGCTTTCCTGTTGTGACCAGGTGCTCCAAATCCCCCTTCCTCGTAAAATGGCCTATAAATGTTGCCTGTCTTTTCTTAATCTTCCTAATGAGTGATCTACTTGTGTCTGCCTCCATCAAGACTGTATCTCGTTTGTTTTCTTTGATGTCCATGGAACTCTCAACATTCTTCTGAGAAACCACATCTCGGCTGCCTCGATCCTGCTCTGGTTTTGCTTGCTGACTGTCCACGCCTCGCAATCCGTACAACAGTATTGGTTCTATATAACATTCAAGGACTCTCTTTCTGATGTTAATTGATAGGCATTTGTTGGTAAGAATGCTTGTCATCTTCTTGAATGCTGTTTTGGCTTGGCCGATTCTGCTGGCTATTTCCGATGTGCATCTGCCGTCTGATGAAATGACCGTTCCCAGGTATTTGAACTTATCAACCTGTGTCAAGGTTGTGCCATTTGCTGTTATTTTGCATGAGGGGATTTCATGTTTTTTACTGATCACCATGACTTCAGTCTTCCTGCTGTTTAGTTTCCAGCCCATTACCTTTGCTTTCTATTTCTAGTATATCACAAGGTAAATATAATGCATGGTGAAAGCATGGTATGATCACAATACTGTACAGTGTATGTACGGCCGGTTGGCTTGTTGATTTGTTGTATGTGTTATTGGATCACAGTGCACTTAAAATTCATTGGTTCGTTGGTTGATTGGTTGGTCATTGATTGGTTGCTCGATTAAATGGTTGCTTAGTTGCTAGGCTGGTTGGCTGGTTAATTGTTCGTTAGCTAACTGATTGGTTGGGTGACTGGTTTAGCTCTATTTTGACTGTACTTGCCACAACTGAACTCTCCCGCTGACCTAAGCTGCCACAGTGAAATCACTGAGAACCAGGTGCAAGTGAACTTATCCATCGATTTTAGACAAAGAAACCGGCAAAACGTAGCTGAAGTGTTCAACGGAAGTTCCCTCCACAAGGGAAACAACTGCCAACTACTAAATCATTAGCATAACAAAAGTAGAGGGAGTTATATACCCTAGACCGTCTGTGACTATGATCAAAGTAGCCCGTCCTCATGAGAGCTCAGCTGTTACTTCGATCGGAGTAGCCCCGTCGTCAAAGAGTTAGTCGATTGTTTGATTGGTTGCTCAGTTGTTTGGCTGATTGGTTACTCGATCGATTGCTTGATTTCGCCCTACGTGCTAACCTAGGTCTTAATGACTGGGTTGAAATCTGTTGGTTGGTTGGTTGGTTGGTTAGTTGGTAGGTTTGGTTTGGTTGGTTGGTTGATTGGTTTGGTGTTGGTGTTGTTGGTTGGTTGTGGTTGGCTGGTTGGCTGGTTTGTTGGCTGGTTGGTTGGTTGGTGCGCTCGTTGTGTTCTGGTTGGTTGTAGTTGGTTGTTGGTTGTTGGTGGTTGGTTGGTTGTTGTTATTGGTTGGGTTGGTTGGTTGGTTGGCTGGTTGGTGTTGGTTGGTTGGTGGTTGGTGGTTGGTTTGTTGTTTGGTTGGTTGCTGATTGGTTGTGTTGGTTGGTTGTTGTTGGCTTGGTTGGTTGCTTGGTTGGGTTGAGTTGGTTGGCTTGGTTGTGTTGGTTGATTGCGTTGAGTTGGTCTGCTGCATTGGCTGGTTTGGTCGTGGTTGGTTGTTGGTTGGTTGGTTGTTGAGTCGTTGGTTGGCTGGTTGGTTGGTCGTTGGTTATGTTGTTGGTTGGTTGTTGTTGGTTGGCTTGTGGTTGGCTGGTTGTTGGCTGGTTTGGTTGTGTTGTTGTTGGTTTGGCTGCAGTTGCGGGGTTGGGTTGGCTGGGTTGGCTGGTTGGTTGGTTCGTTGTTTGGTTGGTTGGTTGGTTGGTTGGTTGGGTCATTGGTTGGCTAGCTGGTTGGTCAGTCGGTCAGTTGGTTGGTTGGTTGTTTGTTTGGTTGGTTGGTTGGTTGGCTGGTTAGTTGGCTAGTTAAGGATTGATTTTTTTTCTCTTTTTAAGGACCATTGCACTTAGGGGGGGGGTTACCTTTGTGCTCACCTTTTGTTTCATCCTATTTCCACGCACCGCCCACAGAAGCTGGCACATATTTTTTTTTTTACAATGCGATGACATGGTGTCGATGGGATGATAATCTTGACGCTATGGAGTTCCATCTAGGATTTAGACTGCGTGACTCATCATCAATATGCCTAGCGCCCAGATACAGACACCTGCGGTGATGGTCAGAAGATTTGAGCAACACCCTCAATGAGCATCCGTGAAGTGGATGAGACTCAACTGTGTGGTCCCAGTCTTCCCAATGATCCCATAGCACACCCAACTCTGGGTACGAGCCGGTTAGCTCCGACCCCCCCCCCCCCACACACACACACATACACAATGATACATTTTTGAATAGACTGATGGGGATTCGAAACCACGACCTTCCAGTCAGTAGTGTGTTGCGTTAACCACTACACCACGGCTACTGGTTTTTGAGGTTTGATTTTGACTTGATCGCATTTGATTCATATACACGGTGAGGTTTTTTGTTGTTTTGTTTTTGTTTTTTCTGACCTGGTTGATTATTTTGATAGAGCCGTAGTAGACTCAGGGTCTGATATCTTCAGTACAGTCCCAACCCACGGTATTAAAACGTGGCCCATTTGCTGCCCATCTTCATGTTTCCATCATTCTGGTGGTGTCAGTTTAATGTTTCAGACGTCTGTCACCCCCCCCCCCCATCAGTTTAATGTTTCAGACGTCTGCATTTCCCCACCCCCATCAGTTTCATGCTTCAGACGTCTGTCCCCCCCCCCCATCAGTTTAATGTTTCAGACGTCTGCCCCCCCCCCACCATCAGTTTAATGTTTCAGACGTCTGTCACCCCCCCCCATCAGTTTAATGTTTCAGACGTCTGCCCCCCCCCATCAGTTTAATGTTTCAGACGTCTGTCACCCCCCCTCCCATCAGTTTAATGTTTCAGACGTCTGCATTTCCCCACCCCCATCAGTTTCATGCTTCAGACGTCTGTCCCCCCCCCCCCATCAGTTTAATGTTTCAGACGTCTGCCCCCCCCCCCATCAGTTTAATGTTTCAGACGTCTGCCCTCCCCCCATCAGTTTAATGTTTCAGACGTCTGCCCTTCCCCCATCAGTTTAACGTTTCAGACGTCTGCCCCCCCCCCCCCATCAGTTTAATGTTTTTCAGACGTCTGCCCCCCCCCCATCAGTTTAATGTTTCAGACGTCTGCCCCCCCCCCATCAGTTTAATGTTTCAGACGTCTGCCCCCCCCCCCTCCCATCAGTTTAATGTTTCAGACGTCTGCCCCCCCCTCCCATCAGTTTAATGTTTCAGACGTCTGCCCCCCCCCCCATCAGTTTAATGTTTCAGACGTCTGCCCCCCCTCCCATCAGTTTAATGTTTCAGACGTCTGCCCCCCCCCCCTCCCATCAGTTTAATGTTTCAGACGTCTGCCCCCTGCCCCATCAGTTTAATGTTTCAGAGGTCTTCCCCCCCCCCCCCATCAGTTTAATGTTTCAGACGTCTGCCCCCCCCTCCCATCAGTTTAATGTTTCAGACGTCTGCCCCCCCCCTCCCATCAGTTTAATGTTTCAGAGACGTTCTGCCCCCCCCCCTCCCATCAGTTTAATGTTTCAGACGTCTGCCCTCCCCCCATCAGTTTAATGTTTCAGACGTCTGCCCCCTCCCCATCAGTTTAATGTTTCAGACGTCTGTCCCCCTCCCATCCCCATCAGTATAATGTTTCAGACGTCTGTCCCCCTCCCCCCATCAGTTTAATGTTTCATAGATCTGTCCCCTCCCCATCAGTATAATTTTTCAGACGTCTGTCCCCCTCCCCCCATCAGTTTAATGTTTCAGACGTCTGCCCCCCTCCCCCTCATCAGTTTAATGTTTCAGTCGTCTGTCCCCCCCCCCCTCATCAGTTTAATGTTTCAGACGTCTGTCCCCCTCCCCCTCTTCAGTTTAATGTTTCAGACGTCTGCCCCCCTCCCCCTCATCAGTTTAATGTTTCAGACGTCTGTCCCCCCCCCCCATCAGTTTAATGTTTCAGACGTCTGTCCCCCTCCCCCTCATCAGTTTAATGTTTCAGACGTCTGTCCTCCCCCCCCCCATCAGTTTAATGTTTCAGACGTCTGTCCCCCTCCCCCTCATCAGTTTAATGTTTCAGACGTCTGCCCCCCTCCCCCTCATCAGTTTAATGCTTCAGACGTCTGTCCCCCCCCCCCCATCAGTTTAATGTTTCAGACGTCTGTCCCCCTCCCCCCCATCAGTTTAATGTTTCAGACGTCTGCCCTCCTCCCCCTCATCAGTTTAATGTTTCAGACGTCTGTCCCCCTCGCCCTCATCAGTTTAATGTTTCAGACGTCTGTCCCCCTCCCTCTCATCAGTTTAATGTTTCAGACGTCTGTCCCCCTCCCTCTCATCAGTTTAATGTTTCAGACGTCTGTCCCCCTCCCTCTCATCAGTTTAATGTTTCAGACGTCTGTCCCTCCCCTCATCAGTTTAATGTTTCAGACATCTGTCCCCTCCTCTCATCAGTTTAATGTTTCAGACGTCTGTCCCCCACCTCATCAGTTTAATGTTTCAGACGTCTGTCCCCCCCTCCCCCCATCAGTTTAATGTTTCAGACGTCTGTCCCCCTCCCTCTCATCAGTTTAATGTTTCAGACGTCTGTCCCCCTCCACATCAGTTTAATGTTACAGACGTCTGACCCTCCCCCCCATCAGTTTAATGTATCAGACGTCTGTCCCTCCCCCCCATCAGTTTAATTTTTCAGACGTCTGTCCCCCCCACCATCAGTTTAATGTTTCAGACGTCTGTCCCTCCCCCCATCAGTTAATGTTTCAGACGTCTGTCCCCCCCCCCATCAGTTTAATGTTTCAGACGTCTCCCCCCCCCCATCAGTTTAATGTTTCAGACGTCTGTCCCCCCCCCCATCAGTTTAATGTTTCAGACGTCCTGTCCCCCCCCCCCCATCAGTTTAATGTTTCAGACGTCTGTCCCCTCCCCCTCATCAGTTTAATGTTTCAGACTCTGTCCCCCCTCTCATCAGTTTAATGTTTCAGACGTCTGTCCCCCCCCCATCAGTTTAATGTTTCAGACGTCTGTCCCCCCCCCCCTCATCAGTTTAATGTTTCAGACGTCTGTCCCCCCCTCATCAGTTTAATGTTTCAGACTCTGTCCCCTCCCTCATCAGTTTAATGTTTCAGACGTCTGTCCCCCCCTCATCAGTTTAATGTTTCAGACGTCTGTCCCCCCCCCCCCCCCATCAGTTTAATGTTTCAGACGTCTGTCCCCCCCCCTCATCAGTTTAATGTTTCAGACGTCGTCCCCCCCCATCAGTTTAATGTTCAGACGTCTGCCCCCCCCCCATCAGTTTAATGTTCAGACGTCTGTCCCCCCCCCCATCAGTTTAATTTTCAGACGTCTGTCCCCCCCATCAGTTTAATGTTTCAGACGTCTGTCCCCCCCCATCAGTTTAATGTTTCAGACGTCTGTCCCCCCCTACCCTCCCTCATCAGTTTAATGTTTCAGACGTCTGTCCCCCCTCCCATCAGTTTAATGTTTCAGACGTCTGTCCCCCCCCCATCAGTTTAATGTTTCAGACGTCTGTCCCCACCCTCTCATCAGTTTAATGTTTCAGACGTCTGTCCCCCCCCCCCCATCAGTTTAATGTTTCAGACGTCTGTCCCCCCCCCCATCAGTTTAATGTTTCAGACGTCTGTCCCCCTCCCCATCAGTTTAATGTTTCAGACGTCTGTCCCTCCCCCCATCAGTTTAATGTTTCAGACGTCTGTCCCCCCCCTCATCAGTTTAATGTTTCAGACGTCTGTCCCCCTCCTCATCATTTAATGTTTCAGACGTCTGTCCCCTCATCAAGTTTAATGTTTCAGACGTCTGTCCCCCCCTCATCATTTAATGTTTCAGACGTCTGTCCCCCCCCTCATCAGTTTAATGTTTCAGACGTCTGTCCCCCCCTCATCAGTTTAATGTTTCAGACGTCTGTCCCCCCCCCATCAGTTAATGTTCAGACGTCTGTCCCCCCCCCATCAGTTAATGTTTCAGACGTCTGTCCCCCCCCCCCATCAGTTTAATGTTTCAGACGTCTGTCCCCCCCCCATCAGTTTAATGTTTCAGACGTCTGTCCCCCCCCCCCATCAGTTTAATGTTTCAGACTCTGCCCCCCCCCCCCCCATCATTTAATGTTTCAGACGTCTCCCCCCCCCCATCAGTTTAATGTTTCAGACGTCTGTCCCCCCCCCATCAGTTTAATGTTTCAGACGTCTGTCCCCCCCCCAATCAGTTTAATGTTTCAGACGTCTGTCCCTCCCCCATCAGTTTAATGTTTCAGACTCTGCCCTCCCTCATCATTTAATGTTTCAGACGTCTGTCCCCCCCTCCATCAGTTTAATGTTTCAGACGTCTGTCCCCCCCCCCTCATCAGTTTAATGTTTCAGACGTCTGCCTCCCCCCCTCATCAGTTTAATGTTTCAGACGTCTGTCCCCCCCCCCCATCAGTTTAATGTTTCAGACGTCTGTCCCCCCCCCATCAGTTTAATGTTTCAGACGTCTGTCCCCCCCCCCCCCATCAGTTTAATGTTTCAGACGTCTGTCCCCCCCCCCCATCAGTTTAATGTTTCAGACGTCTGTCCCCCCCCCATCAGTTTAATGTTTCAGACGTCTGTCCCCCCCCCATCATTTAATGTTTCAGACGTCTGTCCCCACCCATAAATCAGTTTAATGTTCAGACGTCTGCCCCCATCAGTTAATGTTTCGACTCTGTCCCCCCCATCATTTAATGTTTAGACGTCTGTCCCTCCCATTAGTTTTAATGTTTCAGACTCTGTCCCCTCCCCATCAGTTTAATGTTTTCAGACGTCTGTCCCCCCCTCATCAGTTTATGTTTCAGACGTCTGTCCCTCCCCCCATCAGTTTAATTTTCAGACGTCTGTCCCCCCCCATCAGTTTAATGTTTCAGACGTCTGTCCCCCTCCATCAGTTTAATGTTTCAGACGTCTGTCCCCCCCCCCCCCCATCAGTTTAATGTTCAGACGTCTGTCCCCCCCCCCCACAGTTTAATGTTTCAGACGTCTGTCCCCCCCCTCATCAGTTTAATGTTTCAGACGTCTGTCCCCTCCCCTCATCAGTTTAATGTTTCAGACGTCTGTCCCCCCCCCCCATCAGTTTAATGTTTCAGACGTCTGTCCCCCTCCCCCCATCAGTTAATGTTTCAGACGTCTGTCCCCCCCCCATCAGTTTAATGTTTCAGACGTCTGTCCCCCCCCATCAGTTTAATGTTTCAGACGTCTGTCCCCCCCCTCATCAGTTTAATGTTTCAGACGTCTGTCCCCCCTCATCATTTAATGTTTCAGACGTCTGTCCCCCTCATCAGTTTAATGTTTCAGACGTCTGTCCCACCCCCCACAGTTTTAATGTTTCAGACGTCGTCCCCCCCCTCATCAGTTTAATGTTTCAGACGTCTGTCCCCCTCA
>JAPXFY010000013.1:5961664-5966664 GCA_030674185.1 Monoplex corrugatus | reverse complement strand
AGCCAGATCAGGTCAGATCAGGTCAGGTAAAATTGAGTCAGATCAGGTCAGGTAAACTGAGTCAGGTCAGGTTAAATTGAGTAAGATCAGGTCAGCTTAGATTGAGTCAGATCAGGTCAGCTTAGACTGAGTCAGATCAAGTCAGGTAAAATTGAGTCAGATCAAGTCAGGTAAACTGAGTCAGGTAGGTCAGCTTAAGGTCAGATCAGGTCAGGTTAAATTAAGTCAGATCAGATCAGCTTAAACTGAGTCAGATCAGGTCAGCTTAGACTGAGTCAGATCAGTCAGGTAAAATTGAGTCAGATCAGGTCAGCTTAGATTGAGTCAGGTCAAGTCAGGTAAAATTGAGTCAGATCAAGTCAGGTAAAATTGAGTAGATCAGGTCAGGTAAATTGAGTCAGATCAGGTCATGTAAATTGAGTCAGAATCAGGTCAGCTTAGATTGAGTCAGATAGGTCAGGTTAAATTGAGTCAGATCAGGTCAGGTAAAATGAGTCAGATCAGGTCAGGTTAAATTGAGTCAGATCAGGTCAAGTCAGACAGCTTAGATTCGAGACAGATCAGATAAGGTGAGATTGAGTCAGGCCAGGGCAGGTCAAGTAAAATTGAGTCAGATGAGGTCAGCTTAAATTGAGTCAGATCACGGTCACGTAAAATTGAGGTCAGCTCAGGTCAGGTTAAACTGAAGCAGATAAGGTCAGTAGATTAATTGAGTCAGATTCAGGTCAGGTCAGGACGCTTAGATTGATACAGACAGATAAGGTCAAGATTGAGTCAGGACAGGGCAGGTCAAGTAAAATTGAGTCAGATTAGGTTAGCTTAGATTGAGTCTGATCAGTCAGGTAAAATGAGTCAGATCAGGTCAGGTAAAACTGAGCCAGATCAGGTCAGCTTAGATTGAGTCAGATCAGGTCACGTAAAATTGAATCAGATCAGGTCAGGTTAAATGAGTCAGATAAGGTCAGGTTACATTGAGTCAGATCAGGTCAGGATAAATTGAGTCAGATCAGGTCAGCTCAGATTAAGTCAGATCAGATCAGGTCATGCTGAGTCAGGTCTGATTGAGTCAGACCAGATCAGCTCAGTTTGAGTCAGATCAGGTCACGTAAAATGAGTCAGATCAGGTCAGCTTAGATTGAGTCAGATCAAATCAGGTCACACCATGTCAGGTTGAGTCAGGTCAGATTGAGTCTGATCAGGTCAGCTTAATTTGAGTCAGATCAGGTTACGTAAAATTAAGACAGATCAGGTCAGATTCAATTGAATCAGATCAGGTCAGATAAAATTGAGTCATATTAGTCAGGTATATTGAGTCAGATCAGGTCAGACAAATTTGAACCGGATAAGGTCAGGTAAATTGAGTCAGATTAGGTCAGGTTCAATTGAGTCAGATAAGGTCAGGTAAATTGAGTCAGATTAGGTCAGATAAATTGAACCAGATAAGGTCAGGTAAGATTGAGTAAGATCAGGTCAGCTTAGACTGAGTCATTTTAGATAAGGTCAGACCAGGTCAGGGTGACAGGTCAGGTTGAATCAGGTAAGTTTGAGTCAGGTAAGTTTGAGTCAGGTAAGTTTGAGTCAGATCATATTGAGTCAGGTCATATTGAGTCAGGTAAGTTTGAGTCAGGTAAGTTTGAGTCAGGTCAGGTTGAGTCATGTCAGGTTGAGTCAGGTCAGATTGAGTCAGGTAAGTTTGAGTCAGGTCAGATTGTGTCAGGTCAGGTTGAGTCAGGTAAGTCTGAGTCAGGTAAGTTTGAGTCAGGTAAGTTTGAGTCAGGTCAGATTGTGTCATGTCAGGTTGAATCAGGTCAGAATGAGTCGGGTCAGAATGAGTCAATTCAAGGCTAAACTAACTTTCTATATCTGAATTGCTTGCAGCTGCTACTTCACCTTATCCCCAATACGACCATGTGGTTACAGGAATAGGTGTTGACGATGTATAAAATTGACATTTCGTACATACATAGCCTGCAATGAGATTACGCGTGTAGCCTTTTTATGTATACACATGGAAAAAAGTTAAGCACCCCTAAATTTGATCTACTGTCGCAGGTTACTGTAAGTATTAACATGGCACAAAATGTCATTTTGGACAAGACTGGTATTCCATAGCGATGATGAAAACAGCCCAGTGTGACAGTGAGGCACTGGCTCCATGTGGCGTGCACGAGCACCACGCCATCCACGCACTCGCCAAAATGAAGTTTGCTCACGCCACAGATACGTGCGTGTTTGAGGCAGTTTCCAACTGCATAGTCATTGTCCTACAAGATGGAACGAAGGAGAATGTCAGAAGAACAACGGTGGCAAATTATTGGCATGCATTCTACTGGTATGACCTGCACAAGCTATAGGACGTCAACTGGGATACCAAACGTCAGTAATCAGCCGATTGATACGAAAACATGCTGAAACGAACACTGTGAAGGACCGGCCACGAGCAGGCAAACCACGTGTTACTACCCAGCGTGAAGACAGGGCGCTGTACCGTCTGGTACGGCAACAGCGATTCGCATCTTCATCCCATCTGAAACGGCAGTGGCTACCAAATCGACATCTGTCCACAAAAACTGTTAGAAATCGCTTGAGAGCTATAGGACTGAGGGCAAGAAGGGTCATCAAGCGTCCACTCCTCACAGACCGTCATCAGCGATTACGTTTGGCCTGGTGTCTTGCCCGACAGCACTGGAACCTGAGGAACTGGCGGAAGATCCATTGGTCAGATGAAAGCCGCTTCTTACTCCATGTTACCGATGGGAGAGCGAGAGTATGGAGGCAGCCCAACACAGCTTATGCTGCAAGGAACATCACACCAACTGTTCCTCACGGCGGAGGCTCCATCATGGTCTGGGGGTGCATCTCCCACGACTGCAAACTGGACCTGGTGACCATTCGTGGCAACTTGACAGGAGATCGCTACATCCGGGAGGTCCTGCAGCCAGCTGTTGTGCCTCATTTTGACGACCACCCATTAGCCACCAGACCTGTGTTCATGGACGACAACGCCAGGCCTCATCGTTCCAGAGCAGTCGCAGCATACCTCCAGCAAGAGGCGGTGACAACATTACCATGGCCTGCCATGAGTGCGGACCTCAATCCGCTGGAACATGTATGGGACTTGCTTGGCCGTCGAATACAGTCACTGGACCCTCCAATGCAAAATCTCCATGAACTGGAAGCAGCATTGCATCGGGAGTGGCAGCAGCTCACCATTCAGCAGATCCGACGCCTCACCGGAGGGATGAGACGTAGGGTTCAGGCAGTCATCAATGCACAGGGAGGATACACCCGGTATTGACTTTTGTTTGCTGTTATGCTACCTGGACACGTAAAATGTTGGTTTCATACCACTATTAATTTCTGGACCAACTGTATGAAATCGTTATTTCCAAACTCAACATGACACGTTTTTTTAACCAAAAATTATGCACACCTGTCTTCAATGTTATTGACGTGAATTGTCAAACACAGAACCATATTTCTTTTGTTTATGTCTTATGCAAGTGTCATACTTTCATGTAATAAAGACCATTTTGTGAACTTGAGCGTTGCTTTCTTTTTGTCAGTATTATATCGCTTCCTTAGCGCAAAAATGTTGGGCTTGCTTAACTTTTTTCCATGTGTATAGAAGCAACGGGCTTTTCTGAATAAAAATCTACGATAACTATCCCATAAGCAAACATATGTTAACAAAGAAATACAAAACACTTTGCAGTTTGAAAAAAGAGCAAAGTATAAAACAAACAATGTCAGCAAAACCGAAGCAAATCGATTACACACAAAATGAAACTATAAAACAAATGAACAAACACGAAGTCAAACAACTAACCAAGCAAGCAAGCAAGCAAGCAAGCAAGCAATCAATCAATCAATCAAGCAAGCAAGCAAGCAAGCAACCAACCAAATAAACAAACATACAATCAAACAATGAAACAATCACACGATCGAACAAACAATCAAACAAACAAACAAACAAACAAACAAACAAACAAACAGATAAGCAGACAAACAGACAGACAGACAGACAAACAGACAAACAAATACAGCGGTAAGCAATGGTAGCATTTCTTTACCTGTACTGCCTCTCGATGTAGTCTACACAAATCAGGGGACAGAATGGCGTATTGCTTCCGTTTTAGAACAGCGAGACTATTTTCTTCTCTTTAAACTAGGTTATTGTGTCAGAGAGAATTTACGTTTTAGCTGGAGAGATTTCTCTTTTGCTTTTGTCTGAACAATGCATCAAACCATCTGTTTTCTACACACCGAGATAAGGTTTTAAATGCCGTTTTCTGGGTTTCAGCGTTTTCGGACAGTGTAGCTACTAATGTTAGCATAAAATCCACAATTTTGATCAGGACGACTTGAAATTTTCTGCACAGACTCAGGACATGTTTGGCTTTAAAAAGGATTATTATTAAAGGTATGTGATATGTGGAGAGAGTGTTGACAGATTTTCACTTTTCATGTTAATCACATTTGCACTGTGGTCCTATGAAATGAGATAGAGACTTGGTTTTAGTCTGTTCTGTGCATCTGTTTGTGCTTAATCACTGTGCAAAGTTTCAAGACATAGAATTAAAAACTGAGAAATTTATGGTGACATCGGATAAGACACCTATTTTGCGACAGTGCTTACAATTATCCAATATAAATATTATTAAAAATATTTAGGTACATATTACAAGTTTCCTTTTCATTGTACCCAAAAGTGTGATAATCAAACTATTACATAACCAAAAATCAACAAAATCAGTAAATATTTAGAATTTAAAGACTTAAAAAGAAAATGAAGAAAAATCGCTGGAAATCATCTTACAAGCTGGTCTTAAAGTATCATCATCGTTATGCACCGTGCTGTATGGTTCTAACGATCATGGCCCTCCATACGAATCTATCTTTTGTCTCTGCAAGTGTACCTTCTACCCTTTCTGTCTCAATCCGCTCTGCAAAACTGTCCGATATTTTCTCCCTGGGTTTACCTGGTGCTCTTTTTCCCT
>JAPXFY010000013.1:5946664-5951664 GCA_030674185.1 Monoplex corrugatus | reverse complement strand
CTCCCCCATCTAAATCTGGTTGTCCCCGTTCGCCTTTTAATCTGACTTTCAGCTTTCCACCCCCATTCCAGAGAGCAGTTTTCTTGTTTTTTGCTTTTTCTCTTGTGTATAATTTTTGTGTCTCTCTGTCTGTCTGCCTGTCTGTTTGTCTCAGCGTCTTTCCTACCCCCTCCCCCACCTTCTAAATTTTTTCTTCCTGTTTTTTGTTGTTGTTTTTTTTGTGTTTTTTGCCTGTTTGCTGCCCATCCCCACTAATGTGCCAGTTGTTTTTAGCTAGCGTTAGTCAGCATTTGATGTAGAGCATACAGATCCTGTATCCCTTTCTACATTGCCAACACAGACCTGGCCCGTGTGCAGGATTTTGAGAAGGATTAAGAGTGTGTGGAGATTTAACGTTCAAGACTTTAAATACCGTGGCAGTACATTGACTCCACAGAACAAGACGTCAACACCAGACTCGGAAATGCCTGGGGCGCACTAAATCAACTGGACAAAATCTGGAAATCCAATCTACCAGACAACCTGAAAAAGAACTTCTTCCGAGTAGCAGTAGAGTCCGTTCTTACATATGGCTCAATCTCTTGGACCCTAACAACGACATTGGAGAAGAAGATTGATGGAGCATATACACGTACACGAATGCTGCGTGCAGCCCTGAACAAATCCTAGAGAGAACGTCCAACTAACAAAGAGTTATATGGTAAGATCCCACCAATCAGTAAATCAATACGTCAACAAAACTGTGCTTCGCGGGACATTGCTGGCGTAGCAAAGAAGAACTGGTGGGGGATGTCCTACTATGGAGACCCAGCCACGGCAAACAAAGACCAGGACGTCCAAAGAAGACCTTCATCGACCAGATGATCGATGATACGGGCTGTCAGTATGATGAACTACCTACTGCAATGTCTGACAGAGAAAGATGGAAGAAACGTGTCATGGATAGCCGAGCAAGCTCGACATGATGATGGTGGAGATTACAGGATTGTGCAAAGGATTATGGGATTGTGGGGTTTACAGGATTTTGCAAAGGATTGAGGGAATGTGGAGTTTACAGGATTTTGCGAGATGTTTAGGGAGTGTGGAGTTTACAGGATTTTGCAAAGGATTGAGGGAGTGTGGAGTTTACAGGATTTTGCGAGATGTTTAGGGAGTGTGGAGTTTACAGATTTTGTGAGGGATTAGGAAATATGAATTTTGCAGGATTATGCTAAGGATTAAGAGAGTGTTGAGTTTACTGGATTTTGAGGAGGATTTAGGGAGTGTGGAGTTTACAGGATTTTGCGAAAGAATTTGGGAGTGTGGAGTCTACAAGATTTCCCGAAGGATTTAGAGAGTGTTGAGTTTACATAATTTTGAGGAGGATTTAGGGAGTGTGGAGTTTACATGATTTTGCAAAGGATTTAGCGAGTGTGAAGTTTATTTGGAGTTCGTTTGTTGAAGAGGAATTCACTGCACTCAGACCATTCCACACGCACTCCACCAAAACCTACCGGCATTTTTCTGCAGACTCCCTGAGCTTGCGCACAGTCATACACTTTGGCAAGGTCTTGAAATAGGGAGCGAAGGGGGGTCAAGGGACGTATGAAGCACAAATCAGACACCACCAGAATGATGGAAACATTAAGATGGACAGTAAACAGGCCCGTCTTTTAATGTTGTGATCCGGGATTAACCCTTTTTACTCCCACAGTCTACCCACCGACTGCAAAACCTTAACCCTTTGACTCCCTCACCTTATTCACCAGCTTCCTGCTTTGCTAGCATGGTTGACAATGCAGGATGCTGGATGACAGGGTACAGGAGTCAAAGGGTTAAAGTCGAGATATCAGATCTACAGTCTATGGCACTATGGAAAGAACCAACCAGCCCAAGAAAGGCCATCATCGTCACATCATCATCATCATCATCATCATCATCATCATCATCATCATCATCATCATCATCATCATCATCATCATCATCACCACCACCACCACCACTATCATCATCATCATCATCCCCCATCATCATCATCATCATCATCATCATCAAATGCCCTGCCACATGGCGTTGGCGATCATGGCCCTCCATATGCATATATCCCTTGTTTCCGCAAGCACACCTTCCACCCTGTCTGTCCTCAGTCACTCTGCAAGTCCGTCCAATAGTTTTTCCCTGGGTCTACCTGGTGCTCTCTGTCCCTCCAGATTTCCTGTTGTGACCAGGTGCTCTAATTCTCTTTTCCTCATAAAATGGCCTATAAATGTTGCCTGTCTTTTCCAATCTTCCTTATGAATGATCTTCTTGTGTCTGTCTCCATCAAGATTGTCTCGTTTGTTTTCTTTGCTGTCCATGGAACACTCTCAACAATCTTCTTAGAAACCAGAGACCAGGTGTTCCAATTCCCCTTTCCTCATAAAATGGCCTATAAATGTTGCCTGTCTTTTCCTAATCTTCCTTATGAATAATTTTCTTGTGTCTGCCTCCATCAAGACTGTCTCGTTTGTTTTCTTTGCTGTCCATGGAACTCTCAACATTCTTCCTAGAAACCACATCTCGGGTGCCTCGATCTTGTTCTGGCTTTGCTTGTTGACTGTCCACGCCTCACACCCATATAAGTAGCAAGGCCATATTAAACAGAGTCTGGACAAGCAGCACGGTCAAGTTCATCACCACGAACTGACTGCACAATTCTCCATCCTCTTATTTGGGTGTAAAATGTTGATGCTGTTTACTGACTCACAGTACAAAAACAGTCAGTGAGACCAAATGCATGATAGATGATAGATAGATAGATAGATAGATAGATTGATAGATTGATAGATAGATAGATTGATAGATTGATAGATTGGCAGATAGATCAATAGATAGAAAGCTAGATAGCTAGGTAGCTAGATAGATAGGTATGTAGATAGATAGATAGATAGATAGATAAATAAGATAGATAGATAGATAGACAGATAGATAGACAGATAGATTGATAAATAGATAGATAGAAAATAATAGACATATAGATAGACAGATAGATTGATAAAATAGATAATAGATAGATAGATAGATATATAGATAGATAGGCAGACAGACAGACAGACAGACAGACACACG
Organism: Monoplex corrugatus; assembly: GCA_030674185.1. Taxonomy (NCBI): domain Eukaryota; kingdom Metazoa; phylum Mollusca; class Gastropoda; order Littorinimorpha; family Ranellidae; genus Monoplex; species Monoplex corrugatus. The sequence goes on along the minus strand of JAPXFY010000013.1, from coordinate 5,948,577 downwards.
CACATATACAGATATAGATAGACAGATAGACAGACAGACAGACAGACAGACAGACAGACAGTGTAGGTAGGTAGGTAGGTAGATACATAGATAGATACATACATACTATAACAATACATACACATCATACATACATACATACATACATACGTACAACATACATACATACATACATAGACATATAGATACACAAGCTGACCTGGAAGATTGGAAAAGTCTCCACCATTTACCCTACCCACACAGTCGAGATGAAGCCCAGACCTCCAAACTGGCATCCCACATCCTAACCACTTAAATATTGCACCCCTCACATCTTTGTTGTCTGTTGTCTACGCTTCACAGTGGCCGAAAACATTCGCCTGTCTTGTTTCATCAATTAACACCGCATTCTTATTCTCTCATCAAGAATATCTGGTGTCCATTTACTGGACCCCTGGCAATTCCTTTGATACACGTGATTTTCCGCTTTGTTACGTAAAAATAACTGAAACAGAACCATCCAACCAAACATCAAACAAACAAACGAACGAACTAATAAGACAAAACAATGAAAATAACAGTGGCATTGCACTGAAACAATGTTGGCTCTGCGCTTTGGGGAACACTGCGATTTGTAGTGTAATGCTGTAATTGCTGTGAGCATTGTAGATCTCCCTGAAGTATCTTCTTTACCAGCCAGCTGTCAATCGAGCTTCCAATTATTGTTAACAACAGGAAAGGGACAACGACAGTGAGAACGAAATCATGGCAAAAAACAACACGAAAATCCAAATTGAATAAGATGGTTAAGCCATGACATCAGTCTTTTATTCTGTGCGATTTTGAAAACATTTCCCACGGTTAATTTCTCTACAAGGAAACTTATCTATCTGTCTGTCTACTATCTATCTACCTATCTATCTATCTATCTGTCTGTCTGTCTGTCTATCTATATATCTATCTTTCTATCTATCTTCATCTATCTATCTGTCTGTCTGTCTGTCTATCTATCTATCTATCTATCTATCTATCTATCTATCTATCTGTCTGTCTGTCTATCTATCTAACTATCTATCTATCTGTCTATCTATCTATCTATCTATCTATCGATCTATCTATCTATCTATCTATCTGTCTGTCTGTCTATCTATCTATCTATCTATCTATCTATCTATCTATCTGTCTGTCTATCTGTCTGTCTGTCTATCTATCTATCTATCTATCTATCTATCTATCTATCTATCTATCTACCTATCTATCTATCTATCTATCTGTCATCTTCTATCTATCTATCTATCTATCTATCTATCTATCTATTTCTGTATGTCTGTCTGTCTATCTATCTATCTATCTATCTATCTGTCTATCTATCTATCTATCTACTATCTATCTATCTATCTATCTTCTGTCTGTCTTTACTATCTATGTATCTATCTTTCTATCTATCTATCTATATATCTGTCTGTCTGTCTGTCTATCTATCTATCTATCTATCTGTCTGTCTGTCTATCTATCTAACTATCTATCTATCTGTCTATCTAATCTATCTATCTATCTATCTATCTGTCTGTCTGTCTATCTATCTATCTATCTATCTTCTGTCTATCTATCTTCTTCTATCTATCTATCTATCTATCTATCTGTCTGTCTATCTATCTATCTATCTATCTATCTATCTATCTATCTATCTATCTATCTGTCATCTATCTATCTATCTATCTATCTATCTATCTATCTATCTATCTATCTATCTATATATCTATCTTCTGTCTGTCTGTCTGTCTATTTCTATCTATCTATCTATCTACTATCTATCTATCTATCTATCTTCTATTCTATCTATCTATCTATCTACCTATATCTATCTATACTTCTTTGTCTATCTATCTATCTATCTATCTACCTATTCTATCTATCTATCTATCTATCTACCT
>JAPXFY010000013.1:5934164-5939164 GCA_030674185.1 Monoplex corrugatus | reverse complement strand
TGTTGTGAAGCAAAAGATGAATTTAAAAAAGTTATAAAGACATACTTTTCCAATACCCCTTCACATCTCCTCCTTGACCAAATCAAGCTCCACCCAAACCCTATACATTTAAACAAGACTTCCTCTTCCTCTTCCTTCTCCCCAAGGAACGGTGATCAAACAGTCCACATTGGACTACGTCCTTTGGTCCATCAGGGCACACTGATGGCTGCATTATCTCACAGACTGACGCAGTAACGAGATTAGGCGAAGGACGTGGACACAGATTTCTAGACAGCCACCTCCTTTCTGGCTACAGTGTGGGGTCAGAGGTCAACTAGGCCCTGTTGAATATTGATAAAAAATGGAAGCGGGTGGTAGAGATGGAGATATGAATCACTTGAAGGTTTCTGTGGCTTTGTTTGGGGTCGGCTTGTTTCTGGATGATTCATGTATTTGCTGACTTCTGTTGATTAGAGCTCTGTCACAATGAGGCAGTGACAATAATCGCATGAATTTATCTTCCTTTTTTGGTTTTGTTGTTGTTTTTGGTTGGTTTTGGATGTGATGCGAGCTGGCAGGAATGTTCTAGTGTTGGTGGTGGTGCTGTTTTTTCCTCCGTATTAAGAACTGGCACTGTTGCCATAGACTAGTTCATGACGTGTCCGTGTGTGCATGTGTGTCGTGTGTGTATGTACGTGCTGTGCGTGTGCATGTGTGTCGTGTGTGTGTGTGTATGTGTGTGTGTGTGTGTGTGTGTGTGTGTGTGTGTGTGTGTGTGTGTGGTGTGTGTGGTCTGTGGGATTGCCTCTATATTTTATCTTCCTAACACACTCATGCAAATGCTTCCATGTGTATGCTCGTATAAACCCCACCCTTTCCCTTTCCAAACAAAATTCCTACACAACTCTTCAAATACCACTTCACATCTCCTCCTTAACCAAACCACTCTCCACCCAAACCCTATACATTTAACCAAGACTTCCTCCTCCTCCTCCTCCCCCAGGAACGATGATCAAACAGTCCCCATTGAATTACGTCCCTTGGTCCATCAGGGCACACTGATGGCTGCATTATTTCGCAGACTGACGCAGTAACAAGATTAGGCGAGGGACGTGGCCACAGATTTGTAGACAGACGCCTCCTTGGCCACAGTGTGGGGTCAGAGGTCAACTAGGCCCTGCTGAATATTGATCGAAAGTGGAAGAAGCTTGTAGAGATGGAAGTATGAATCCCTAGAAGGTTTCTGAGGCTTTGATTTGGGTCGGCTTCTTTTGGATGATTCATGTATTTGCTGACTTCTGTTGATTAGAGCTCTGTCACTTTGAGTCAGTCAAAAATATCATACGAATTTATCTTTCTTTTAATTTGTTTTGTTTTGCTGTTTACTTTGTTGTCCTTGTGTTGGTTTTGGATGTGATGTGAGCTGGTGGTAATGTTGCAAGCTTTGGCATTGGTGTTTTTTTCCCTCTGTATTAAGACCTGACACTGTTGCCATAGACTAGTCCTTTGCGTAGTGTGTGTGTGCGTGTGTGTCGTATGTGTGTATGTATGTGTGTGTGTGTGTGTTGTGTGTGTGTGTGTGTGTGTGTGTGTGTGTGTGTGTGTGTGTGTGTGTGTGTGTGTGTGTGTGTGTGGCCTGTGTGATTGCCTCTCTCTATTTCTTCCAAACACAAGCACATGCTTGTCAAAACCCACCCTTTCTCTGTCCAAACAAAATTCATACACATCTCTTCCAATACTCCCTGACATCTCCTCCTTAACGAAATTACGCTCCATCCAAACCCTATACATTTAAATAAACAAGACTTCCTCTGCCTCCTTCTACCTCAAGGAACGGTGATCAAACAGTCCACATTGAATGACGTCCCTTGGTCCATCAGGGCACACTGATGGCTACATTATCTCGCAGATTGACGCAGTAACGAGATTAGGCGAAGGACTTGGACACAGATTTGTGGACAGGAGCCTCCTTTCTGGCCACAGGCTGGGTTCAGAGGTCAATGAGGCCTTGCTGAATATTGATAGAAAATGGAGGAGGCTTGCAGAGATGGAGATATGAATCATTAGAAGGTTTCTGTGGCTTGGTTTTGGGTCAGATTCTTCTGGATGATTCATGTATTTGCTGACTTCTGTTGATTAGAGCTCTGTCACGTTGAGTGGGTCACAATAATCACACGAATTTATCATCCTTTTATTTTGTTTTGTTTGGTTGTTTCTTTTGTCTTTGTGTTGGTTTTGTATACGATGTGAGCTGGCAATAATGTTACTAGTGTTGGCATGGGTGCTGTATTTTCCACTGTATGAAGAATTGGTACTGTTGCCACAGGCTGGTCCATGGGGTTGTGTGTGTCCTCTGTGTGTGTGTGTGTGTGTGTGTGTGTGTGTGTGTATGAGTGTGTGTGTGTGTGTGTGTGTGTGTGTGTGTGTGTGTGTGTATGAGTGTGTGTGTGTGTGTGTGTGTGTGTGTGTGTGTGTGTGTGTGTGGTCTGTGTGATTGCCTCTCTATTTCTTCCAAACACACGCAAATGTATGCATGTCCATTCAGGTAAAAAACCAACTCTTCCCCCATCCAAACACAATTCATACACAACTCTTAAATAATAATATATTTTATTTATATAGCGCAAAATCTTGACAAAATCAAATCTAAGCGCTGAGCGTATACATGCATACATACCTACATACATATGAGCGTATACATGCATACATACATGCTTACATACTTACATACATAAATCTAAGCTGAGCGTATACATGCATACATACATACATACATACATCTAAGCGTATACATACATACATACATACATACGTACGCACATGCATACATAATAATTACAATATTTATATAGCGCAAATCTCGACAAAATCAAATCCAAGCGCCGAAAAGACACACACGCACACACGCACGCACGCACGCACGCACACACACACACACACACACACACACACACACACACACACACACACACACACACACACACACACATGCATGGCCACAAATGGGGAGAAAAGAATAAAAGCAATAAAAGCAAGAATAAAACCAATGGAAAACCACAGAGAGCACATCATATACAATTATATATTAAAACAAAGTGATTCCCCTCCGAGCGGAGACAGGCTGCAGGGGGGGGGGTTGAGTGAGGTTAGGATTTTATGCAGAGGAGAAAAGGTGAGTTTTGAGAGCGGACTTGAAGGAGACAAAAGTAGGTTGCTGACGGACTGAGAGAGGAAGTTTGTTCCAGGAGAGTGGACCAGAAACAGAGAAGGCTCGTGGACCATAGGTATTGAGCTTAGTGCGTGGAAAGCGAAAAGTCAGAGGATCGGAGGCAGAGCGGAGGGTACGTGAGGGAAGATAGATCTCAAGTAGGCTTGACAGGTAATCGGGGGCTGCGTTATTGAGGCTTTTGTAGCACATGGTGTCTAGTTTGTACTGTATGCGCTTTGATACAGGGAGCCAGTGAAGTTGTGCCAGGAGAGGAGATATGTGGTCAGCTTTTTTCTTTTTGAGTACAAGGCGTACAGCATTGTTTTGAATGCGCTGTAGGATGTGAATGGTGGAGGCAGGAAGACCAGACAGGAGTGAATTGCAATAGTCTTCCAACACCCCTTCACATCTCCTTGACCAAATCACGCTCCACCCAAACCCTTTACATTTAACCAAGACTTCCTCCTCTTCCTCCACCAAGGAACGGTGATCAAACAGTCCCCATTGAATTACGTCCCTTGGTCCATCAGGGCACACTGAAGGCTGCATTATCTCGCAGACTGACGCAGTAACGAGATTAGGCGCGGGACGTGGACACAGATTTGTAGACAGACGCCTCCTTTCTGTCCATAGTGTGAGGTCAGAGGTCAACTAGGCCCTGCTAAAAATTGATCGGAAATGGAGGGGGCTTGTAGAGATGGAGATATGGATCACTGGAAAGGTTTCTGTGGCTTTGTTTTGGGTCGGCTTTTTCTGGATAATTCATGTATTTGCTGATTTCTGTTGATAAGAGCTCTGTAATTTTGAGTCAGTCACAATGATCACACAAATTCATCTTCCTTTTTGAATCATGTATATGCTGACTTCTGTTGATTAGAGCTCTGTCACTTTGAGTCAGTCATAATAATCACACGAATTTTCCTTTTCTTTTCTTTTGTTTGGTTGTTTCGTTTCTTGTCTTTGTGTTGGTTTTGGATGTGATGTGAAATGGCGGTATTGTTGTTAGTGTTGGCATTGGTGCTGCTTTTTCCTCTGTATTAAGACCTGGCATTGTTATAGCCTGGTCCATGGCATTGTCTATATGTGCGTGTGTGTCGTGTGTGCTGTGTGTGTATGTGTGTGCGCGCGCGCGCGTGTGTGTGTGCGTGAATGTGTGTGTGTGTGTGCGAGTGTGTGTGTTGTGTGTGTGTGTGTGTGTGTGTGTGTGTGTGTGTGTGTGTGTGTGTGCGTGTGTGTGATGTGTGTGTGTGTGTGTGTGTGTGTGTGTGTGTGTGTGTGTGTGTGGTGTATGTGTGTGTGATGTGTGTTATGTGTGTGTGAGTGTGTTTGTTTGTTTTGTTGTGTGTGTGTGTGTGTGTGTGTGTGTGTGTGTGTGTGTGTGTGTGTGTGTGTGTGTGTGTGTGTGTGTGTGTGTGATTGCCTCTTCTAATTCTTGCAAACACACTCATGTCAATGTATTTATACCCTTGCTCGTAAAAACCCCTCCACTCCCCCATCCAAACAAAATTCATACAGATCTCCTCCGATACCCCTTCACATCTCCTCCCTAACCAAATCACACTTCACCCAAACCCTTTACATTTAACCAGGACTTCCTCCTCTTCCTCCACCAAGGAACGGTGATCAAACAGTCCCCATTGAATTACGTCCCTTGGTCCATCACAGCACACTGATGGCTGCATTATCTCGCAGACTGACGCAGTAACGAGATTAGGCGCGGGACGTGGACACAGATTTGTAGACAGGTGCCTTCTTTCTGGCCATGATCTGGGGTCAGAGTTCAACAAGGCCCTGCTGAATATTGATAGAA
>JAPXFY010000013.1:5926664-5929164 GCA_030674185.1 Monoplex corrugatus | reverse complement strand
GCCCTGTTACATTCATCCCACATTTCCTCTGCTTCCTCTCTCAGGAATGGTGATCAAACACTTCACATTGAATTACGTCCCTTGGTCCACCAGGCGGACCTGGTGGCTGCATAATCACGCACATTGACACAGTAACGAGATTAGGTGAGGGACGTGGCCACTGATTTGTCGATGGGCGCCTCTTTTCTGGCCACAGTGTGGGGTTAGAGGTAAACAAGGCCCTGCTGAATATTGATTGAAGGTGGACGAGGCTTGGAGAGGAAGTCCTATGCATATTTAGAAAAAAAGTTTCTCTGGCTTCGGTTGGTGCAATCTCTCTCCGTCTCTCTCTGTCTGTCTGTCTGTCTCTCTCTTTCTCTCTCCCTCTTTCTCTGTCTCTTTCTCTCTCTCTCTTTCTCTCACTCTCTATCTCTCTCTCTCACTCTGTCTCTCTCTCTGTCTGTCTCTCTCTCTTGCTCTTTCTCTCTCTCTCTGTCTTTCTCTCTATCTCTCTCTTTCTCTCTCTCTCTCTCTCTCTCTCTCTCTCTCGCTCTCTCTCTATCCTTTTCAATGGCTTCCATGATTAATGGTTTCTGTCGATCACAGCTCTGTTGGTGGTAGTTTGTGTTTTGATCATAAGCACTGCAACAACTGGATTTCTTTTATTTTACTTTGTCATGTATTGTCTTTTTGTCTTGTCTGTTAAGTTGGCTGTTGTTGCTGTTATTGTTGTTATTATTATTTATGGTTTGGATGCAAATAATATTGCTGGAATTGGAGTAGCTGACTTTCTAGGGATTTGGAGAAAAAATAAAATCACTAAAACTATTTTCTACATAAAACAGTTTTTTTCTTGTTGAAATTCCTGTACGTGAGTTCAGTAGATAGCAGCTTTATCAGTTTTAGTGGTTGTTTTTTGTCTTTCGCAATTACAAGACTTCATGTTCTTTTGTTAATGTTTGATCCTTTGGTTGGTTGACTGGGATAGGTTGTTTAGTTTACTATTGTTGTTGTTGTTGCTACTTGTGTTATAGAGACTCCCATATAACAACCACACCTACACTCCCACACTCCCATACCCTCCTTCATCACCCACCGTCCTACGTAAATACTCTTCCCACGCCCCTCACCCATAGCCACACACAATTTCTGGGAAATTCCTTTCCAACTCCTAACAAACTGTCACTCTATCTAGTCCAATACATTCAATCTGCATTTCCTCCCCTCTTCTCCAAGAACGGTAATCAAACAGCCTGTGAATCCCTTGGTCCACCAGGCAGCAGTGGAGTCTGCATTATCTCACAGATTGACGCAGTAACGAGATTAGATGAGGAACTTAGTCACAGTTTTGTAGACAGGCGCCTCCTTTCTGGCCAGTCTGGGGTCAGAGGTCAACAAGGCCCTGATGAATATTGATCGACGATGGAAGAGCCTTTGAGGGGAAGAAATCTGAATCACCAGAAAGTTTTCTCTGGCCTTTTGTGAGGCAGCTTTCTTCTTGTTGATGGTTTGCATGTTTAGTGGCTTCTGTAGAGCACAGCTCTGCTGGTGGTAGTTGTCTGTTGGTCACAATTACTTCAGTTACTGGTTTTCTTTTATCTTTCTTTGTCTTGATTTTTTTCTGTTTTGTTGTGTGTTTGGTTGGTTTTTGTTGCTGATGCAGTTGTTATTCTTGTTGCCACCACTACTGATGGTTTGGATACAGAATGTTGCTGTCATATTGGTGCTGTCTTCGTCAGACTTATGTTTCATTGTTGTTTCTTGCTGTCTGTATCTCAGCTCAGGCTTGAGTAATATTTTTCCTTGTCTGATTGTTGTTTAGTTCAGCTTATGTGTTATTTTATTATCTTTGGTAATTCTGTAGTTGATCTTAGATACGTTTCTTAGTGTTTTTGTTGGTTTCTTTTTTTTTCAACTTCATTCCAGTTGGCATTGTTGTGTTTTTTCCTTCATTGCAACTCTTGGAGTTGTTGTCATAGACTGGTTATAATGTTCAACGTTTATGTGTTGACGTTTTGGTTTAGTGTGCCTGAAGGCTTTACACATGCTTGAACACATTTACACGCAGGTACACCCATGTAACAAGCACACCCATACACCCACTCCTTCCTCCCACTCCCACCCACCCCACATAAAACAATCCAAGCACACCCATACACCCATTCCCATCCATCCATTCCCCCACAAAAACACTCTTCTTTCACCCCTCATCCCTACCCAGACACTATTTCTGAAAGACTCCTTCCCACTTTGTAACTAAACTCTCACTCCATCTGGTCCAACACATTCAACCCACACTTCCTCCCCTCTTCCCAGGAACGGTAATCAAACAGTCCCCGATTCCCTTTGGTCCGCCATGCTGCACTGGAATCTGCATTATCTCACATATTGACGCAGTAACTAGATTAGGTGAAGGACGTGGCCACAGATTTGTCGATAGGCGCCTCCTTTCTGGCCACAGAGGTCAGAGGTCAATAAGACCCTGCTGAATATTCATCGAAGATGGAAGAGCTTTGGAGAG
>JAPXFY010000013.1:5914164-5921664 GCA_030674185.1 Monoplex corrugatus | reverse complement strand
TCATGGTTATCAATTGAATCTGCATGGGATTAATTCTGATTATGCCCATCTCTCTGTCTCTGTCTCTGCTGTCTCTGTCTGTCTGTCTGTCTGTCTGTCTTCTGTCTCTCTGTCCTCTTCTTGCATCTCCCTCTCTCACCTTCTCTTTTCTCCTCCTCCTCTCTGTCTGTCTCTTTTTTACACTTTCTCTCTCTTTCCTACAGAAGATGATGATAATGTAGGCAAGATGATGATGATAATAATAATATAATACTGATAATGATATACTATATAATATGATTGATACAACTAATAATAATATGTGCGATAATAGTTAATGTACTATAATAAATATAATATATACAACAACAACAACAACAACAACAAGACGATGATAGATGTATGATGAGAAGACGACGGTATGATGATGATAATGATAGATGATAATGATGACATGTACACTGACAACTTATCCTACATACTCAACTATCCCAACCAAACCAAATCACATTTTTCCAACCTATGGTGATCAATCGGTGAGACTTAAATTACTTCCTTTGGTTCATTACCGCATGGTGCCTGATTACTCCGCAGATTGAAGCAGTAATGAGATAAGGTGGAGAAGCTGGCACAGATTTGCAGATAGGCGCCTCCTTTCCTTGTTATAGTCTGGAGGAAAGGGGAATTAGAGCACCTGGTCACAACAGGATAGCTGAGGGAAAGAGAACACCAGTTAGACCCAGGAAGAAAATGTTGGACGGACTTATGGCGGCTAAAGAAGAAGGGTGGAAGATGTGCTTGCGGCGATAAGGGATAGATGCATATGGAGGGCCCGATCGCCAAATCCATGTGGTAGGGCACATGACAATGAGTTGGGGTTGGGGGTCTCAAAGCCCTACCGAATTTTGATCATGGGTGGAAGAGACTTCGAGAGAGGGAGATAGGAATCACCAGAAAGGTTTATCTGGATTTATTTTTTGGGGTTGGCTTCTTCTTTACAGATCCATTTGTTATTAATGGTATCATCTTTGAGTACAATACGAAATTCAAAGTTTGACATTTCAAGGCCCGGAGGTTTTTGGGTTTGGTGGTTTTCGTGATAGTGTTCACTTGGTCACTCTTTTTGCATGCTTATTTTTTTTAAAATTTATGTTGTCTTCTTTTGGTGCGGGCTGGTCTGATATCTTGAGTTCAGTCCCAACCCGCAACATTAAAGTGTTTGCTGCTTGCTGACCATCTTAATGTTTCCATCATTCTGATGGTGTGTCTCCATCAATGGAGAAGAGTGGCAGAATGGTTCAGACGTTCGCCAGCCAATAACTGAACTCGAGGTTACAGGGTTCGTTCCCCGTAGAGGCCTCGGCTTTTCTCTTCAGTTTGACTGAAAAAATCGAACGGAACGTCTAGTCCTTCGGAACGGGACGAAAAATGAGTCTGACCCGTGTGCCTTGTGGCTGCGCACGCTAAAGATCCCACAGCAGTTGAAAATCGTAAAGAGCAGGGCATTGCCCGGCTGCCTCCGTATAAAACATTGGAGAGATAGATTCATTTCCCAGGTCCCACCCCTTGAAGGCCAGTTAGCCTTCTTGCCTTTCTGAAGTCTTGGTAAAAAATCCTGGTGGTGTCAGCTTAGTGTATCATAGGCCTCCTCCCTTTTCGCTCCTCAATTCAAGACAAGCGCATAGGGGTTTTCGCTGGCTCATAAGTCTGTCAGTTAATTGCTGGTAGATTCAGGAGGAGCGCATATGGAATCTGCCAAGTGCAATGAATCCCTCTTGAACAAACTCCAAACTACAAAGTCCAAGCTCCAAACTTTTGATGTTCGTTTGTGTGGCTCCTTTGTTGCTTATCTGTTGTTGCTAGCAGTGGGGTGATGATGGTGATGTTGCTACTGTTGGTGTAGTTCTGTTATTGTGTCATGATGTGCCTCAAACATTACTTTCATGATGAAGGTAACTTATATCTGTCGATTACATGGAGCGCAGAAAAAAATGATATCAACTGTGCTTGCGCTTCTCTCCCTCTCTCAATTTCTGGGTCTCTCTAGATGTGCTCCTGTTGTGTCAAGTTATGTCGATGCTATGTCAAGTTATAGCGATGCTATGTCGATATTATATGATACCATATTACATCATGTCAAGTTATAGCGATGCTATGTCGATATTACATGATACCATATCACACCATGTCAAGTTATAGCAATGCCATGTCACGTCCTACTGATCCCTTTGGCACAGTCAAAAACCTCCAGAAGAAACAGAACCAGAAAAAAAAACCACGAAAGAAGAATACGAATGCGTGTTTAATATAACAAGACAAGACAGGCCCAAATTTTCGGGCAACTGGCCTTTGTCAAGCGTAAGATTACAAACAAACAAACACCAGATACAACAATTAGGAGAAAAAGACTGAAACTTCCCTGCTGCTGTGACCAATGTGAGAACAGGAATAAACTGAACATATTGTTGGTGATCTTGTTGAAATTGTTAGAGGGTTAAGATGTTGCAGTTTGACGAATGTGTTTTTTTAACTTTTGTTGTTGTTGTTGCTGCTGAGTAAGTTTCGTATCTTTCGTATCTTTCGTTCTATATCTGTGCAAAAAAGCCAATACCAAACATTCACATAATCAAATAACAACTGCTCGGTTACTTTGCAAAGCGTCAGTACACACATCACAAACATTTGTCAAACTTTCGTTGATGCTTGACTCTCGTTCAGCAAAAAAAAATAAATTGTGAAACAAATTCATAAAAAACAAAAATGCTGATATATTGTTAGATCTTCGTGTTCGTGTTAAAAATATCATGTATATTATGTATACTATATCGAGTTCATATGCCAACATTGTCTTTTCATATGGGTATAGATTTTCGTTGTTGTCAATTTTCGTTGCCACATTGTGTGTTAGATGTCTGTTTGATGTGAAGAAAAAGAAGAAGAAAAAGGTTAAAAAAAAAAACACATTTGTCAAACTGCAACATCTTAACCCTCTAACTGTTTCAACAAGATCACCAACAGTATGTTCAATGTCCCTCGTTAGACGACAAAAACAGAACACCCAGACAGAGTGGAAAACTTATGGTTCCTGTCTAGTATTCGTCTGTCACCAAACTGAGTTCAGGCCACAGATATGGAACGAAAGATAAGAAATGTACTCTAGCATGCCATCTGTATCTGTCTCACCGCGGAAACCCACTTATTTATTATTTTCATCTCATACCTGTTTACTTATCTACACACTCGTTTATTTTGTATTCATTTATTCGCCTACTTACCTACTTCTTCTTATTCATTTTATTCTCTCACTGACTCACTTACTTGCTTGCTTGCTTACTTGCTTGCTTACTTACTTTCTTATTTACTTACATACTTATGATTAATGAAATATTATCTTCACCTAGTTGATAGACAGCTGAGCATTTGGGTATTGACTGGGTGGTGGTGGTTCTGTCATGTCAGACAAGTTCATACAGAATAGCTAGTAGTGTTGTGATTCAGACCTTTAATTATTTATTTATTTTATTTACATAGATGTAAGATACACACATACACATGTCATTTACATGTAACCAACATTATTCCAGTGGTAGGCTGATAAAATGCCAGTATGAAATATAGACTAGGTAAAACTAAATCTAGATAGGGCCTCAGGACCTGGCCAGCTCATTGGTTTATGTGCAGGCTTAAGGCTTGTGCCACGGTCACGTCAACATACACGTGGCACCTGTGACGTCAGTGCATATGGAATTCGCTCCGAGTGCGGAGACGTCATCTTAAGAAGCTGAAACTGAAACTGAAACGAAAGCCCACTACCCAACATGCGCAGCGTTGTAAAGAAATCAGGACAGTGCAAAACACAGATGTTTATAGCTCTTAGACATGCACACACGTTGATGACTGTGAGACTGTGATTGCTAGCGAAATCCGTGCAGTGGCCGATCTCTATTCAAACCTCTGTGTAAACGTACCAACATAGTACAGGGCAATAATGAACTATTCATGGGGGACTTGCAATCAATGAATATTCAAATCTAGCTATAAGCCCACGACCTTTTTTTGGCAACCCCATATCAGCAGCCTTTGGCACTAATGGTTTGCTGTAGACAGGATCGATATGAAACCCAGAGAAAGGTAAAAGACAGTGGTAAGTCCTGTATACCATTCTCCCTTTGCCATGGACATGACAATTAATGAAACAAATAGTGAAACAAAATGACCGGTGATTAAATATATCACTTGGAAAGCGATAGAGTCTCAGATTCAAACTTTGAACAGGGATTTCTTTCCTTCCTACCACCAGAATTGTAAGGAAAAAAACGGATATCAAAAGAATGCAGAACACAGTCCAGCAAGGCTAGCAGGGGCAGTGGACAAGGTAGGAAAGTGTATTTCAATGACATCTCAGCTGGAATGACAAGTGGCATATGGCCACCCTCTCGATCACTTCGATCCTTGCGAAACAGAAGAAATCAGTTGACCCTTTGTGTCCATTCTGCTAGATCAAACACACAATGGAACATGTGCAGAGCCCATGCAAAGTAGCGATAATCCAAGGAAGGTACATATCGGGGCACAACCAGGTACTTAATGATATAAATCAGATACATGATCAGTATTGTCAGGGGAAAATCACACCACTAGAAGCTCATGCAACTTTCTACGAGGCAGGTGACAGCAAACTGTAGCCGGGAAAAATGACATCCGGAGCAAGGAAGCAGGGTGTGCTGGATAAAGCAGATGTCTGAGTGAGCAGCTTTTCCAGAACGAAAACAAGACACCCAGAAATCTTCAGCAAGACTAGCACCAGAACGGGCATAGTACTGCACTGCCACTGATCAAAACAAATAATTCTGATCGAACTCACTGTATCATATAAAAGTAGAATGGAGAAGGTCCGTTATTAAAAGACTTTGAAGAGTATGACAGCAAGCAACTTGAGGAAATCTGGCTTCCAAGCCAAGCTTGTCGCCATAAAGATTGGACTAAAGGCATTAGGGAGCACATCTATCTATGACCTCATAATACAGATCCCGATTTCTGGAATAGAGAGGACTAAACCCTAAAGGCTATGGCAGAGGCAACTGAAAAGAGTTCTGTTTCAAAAGGATCTGGTCGAGGAAGAACACAAATGAAGTTGCCGAAAATCCTCATATATGTTATAGGAACCCGATGGTTAGGTGGTTAAGACATTCTTCCAACTGTGACTTGGTCTACAGACACCTGACTACTTAGATGCCTGGGTTCAAACCTAGGTGGAAGACTAATTTCTTAAACACACACACACACACACACACACACACACACACAGACACACAGACACACACACACACACACACACACACACACACACACACACACACACACACACACACACACACACACGCCAGAAGACAACAGCAGGGGGATATCAAGTGAGTCATGACCTGTATGACGCCCGGTCCCCTTAGAGTGTCAGGAGTTAAGGGCCGAAACGCTTGCTTGAGGGGAGGCTTCTCCTCTGAGGACCTGCTGCTGCCCAGCTCTCTGCAGAGTTTCTTACTACTGAGTGTTGTCTTTCAAGTGAGACAATAAATCGATTTTCCTTATAAAGTGTATGCACTTCGTGCACTTATAATGATAAACACCAGCAAAGGAGTTGTTAATGGCAAAAAGATAATTATATAAAGTATTCACTTAAATAGATGACAAAAATGGCACACAGGGAAACTGTGTGAGTGGTGTGTGTGTGTGTGTGTGCGGGGGTGGGGGGGAGGGGTATGATTCTGAGCTATGACAATTCCCTTTTTCTGGGAAGTGCAGCCTGGATTTCTGATGGGAATTCGATTCCATTGTGAAAACAAAGAATATAATAATAATAATAATAATAATTACAATATTTATATAGCGCAAAATCTTGATAAAATCAAATCTAAGCGCTGAAGCAGACACACACGCACGCACGCACGCACGCACGCACACACACGCACACACACACACACACACACACATACACACACACACACACACACACACGCATGGCTATAAATGGGGAGAAAGAATAAAAGCAAGAATAAAAGCAATGGAAAATTATAGAGAGCATAGCATATACAATTAGGCCTATATATTATGACCATGTGATTCCCCTCCGAACGGAGACAGGCTGCAGAGGGGGGGGGGGGGGGGGGTGAGTGAGGTTAGGATTTTATGCGGAGGAGAAAAGGTGAGTTTTGAGAGCGGACTTGAAGGAGACAAAAGTAGGTTGCTGACGGACTGAGAGAGGAAGTTTGTTCCAGGAGAGTGGACCAGAAACAGAGAAGGCTCGTGGACCATAGGTATTGAGCTTAGTGCGTGGAAAGCGAAAAGTCAGAGGATCGGAGGCAGAGCGGAGGGTACGTGAGGGAAGATAGATCTCAAGTAGGCTTGACAGGTAATCGGGGGCTGCGTTACTGAGGCTTTTGTAGCACATGGTGTCTAGTTTGTACTGAACGCGCTTTGATACAGGGAGCCAGTGAAGTTGTGCCAGGAGAGGAGATATGTGGTCAGCTTTTTTCTTTTTGAGTACAAGGCGTACAGCATTGTTTTGAATGCGCTGTAGGATGTGAATGGTGGAGGCAGGAAGACCAGACAGGAGTGAATTGCAATAGTCAATGCGAGACATTATGAAGGAGAGAACGAGTTTTGCAGTTGTTTCGACAGAGAGATACTTCCTGATCAGCCTTATACGATGGAGATGATAGTAGCAAGATCTGGCAGTTTGAGAAACAAAGTTGTTCATGGAGAGGGTAGAGTCAATGCAGACACCCAGGTTTTTAGCTGAATCAGAAATTGGGACTGATATGTTACATAATGGGAGAGAAAGAGGAGGCAGCTGAGAAAGTTTCTGACGGGTGCCAATGAGGATAGCTTCTGTCTTGTCGTCATTAAACTGAAGTTTGTTGAACGTCGTCCAGTTCTTAATGTCCGAGTAACACTCAGTGGTGCGAGTCAACAGGCGCTGGATATTATCAGGTGAGTCACTGTCTTGAAGTTGGGTGTCATCAGCATAGAAGTGGTGTTTTATAGAGTGGGAGTTGATGATGGTGGACAGGGGGGAGGTGTAAAGAGTGAAAAGAACAGGGCCAAGGACAGATCCTTGTGGAACACCACAGGTCAGGTATGCAGGTTGAGAGTAAGTGCCATTGATGAGAACAGTTTGTTTTCTGTTTGATAAATACGAAGTGAAAAAGGAGAGAGCAATGTCAGAGATGCCAAAAGTATGATGAAGTCTAGAAAGGAGAATACCATGGTCAATGGTATCGAAGGCAGCAGACAGATCAAGGAGTGTGAGGAGAGAGACTTTGCCAGTATCAGTTGCAAGGAGGAGATTGTTGAGAATGTGTAGTAGGGCAGTTTCAGTGCTATGGCACTGGCGGTGGGCTGACTGGAAAGGATTGAGGAGATTGTTGGCAGACAGGTGAGAGTTCAGCTGGTTGAGGACGACTTTTTCAAGGAGTTTTGACAAGAAAGAGAGATTAGAGATAGGCCGGTAATTTTTCAGTTCAT
>JAPXFY010000013.1:5894164-5904164 GCA_030674185.1 Monoplex corrugatus | reverse complement strand
AATGGCCAATACTTCCCACCAGATACTACACAGTGCATGGAAGACTGGCCTCAGGCCCATGACATTGGACGTGAAGAATACAAAAACAGTAGAGATCCACGGCCCGTAAATACACACCCGGCAAGGCTCAACTATGGACATTATAACAGAGACCACCCCACCAACCATTACGACGATTTCGTTCAGGAAATGGTCACGAACCGAAGGAAGAAGAGACAAAACACCAGGATCTCCCTTACTGACAACGAACACCAATATCAACATCCCAGGGACGTGTCAGAGAGGAGAGGACATTCCCATACAAACCCTACCTATAACAGAGACATCGAAAGTCACAGAAGTTGGAAGAGCCCGTTTCGTTACGGTTCCAACCAGGATACCGCCACACCTGTTGTTCCTGGAGACTTTTCTTATAGTGAAGTGACACAGAAGGGATGTCAGCGAGAACCGGTCATTACAGGACACAGGAGAGTGGTGTTCCTTAAAGACAGTGACAACAGACGACTCACTATTAATACAGGCAGACACCGACAAAATGATACCAACAGTTACCGCCAAGAAGGCACTGCCGTCACCCATGAAAATGTTTCACGACGAGCACGAGTCAATACCCAAATGACCCACGTTAAAGATGTTGGCAGAAAAATAACCAGAGAGGAGTGCGCACATGATCATACTGATAGAGACAGTGATGACAATAACGCTAGTGTTTCGTACACGGACGATAATCATGGCGAGAAAGACGATAATAAAATCGATGTGACTGATGATGACTTATCAGTTGTCACAGACGAGGTTCAGGGACAGAAGATAGTAGAAAACGACAATACTGAAACTGAAGCACCAAATGGTATTACAGATGTAAGAGACGATGTTAGTGTCTCACAAAGTGATGCGCAAAATGATAGTGACCTTGATGATGTTAGTCGTGAAGACACTGACAAAACAATGACACAAGTCAGAACAGCACTTAGGGCTGACACAGACAGAGAGTCAGATGGACACATTGACGAGTCCACTAGGCACACGCAAGCAGCACCTGTAGAATCCCAGCAGGATTCTGCAGAGAAAGAACAGGACAGTGGTTCATGTTCACCGAAGCAGCAGCGGCCAAAACGTACTGCCCCTCCTAAAAAGAGAAGCAGACAGATGCGCAGTACAACAGGCAGGTCAGGCAGTCAGACCAGTATTCTGGACTCTATGAAAAGAACAGCTGCTGATAGTTCAAAAGGCGATAAAAGTATGAAATGTAAGTCCAAAGCTAGCTCTAGTGGTGCCTCGGGCACTGATAAATAGGACATCGGCCGGGCCACTACAGCAAGTAGTAAAAACAAAAGAATAAGTTCTTTACCAGGAGCCCAAAATGTGGACGAATCCCAAATGAGATCGTGTCCATCAGTGGTGAATTTACATGTTCATAATGTTAATAATCCACAGATTAAATTTCTCACTTATAATGTGAATGGATTATTACCGAAACTGGATGATGAGGATTTCATTAATTTCATTTCGCAGCATGATTTCATTTGTCTCACTGAGACCTTTATAGCGAATGATTTTGATTCATCTTTGTTTCAAGAGTTTGTTGTATTTACACTAAAAGCAAAGAAACTGTCTCATCAAGGAAGGTATTCCGGTGGAATAATAGTTATGGTAAGAAAGACTTTAAAATCGTTTGTTAAACGAATTGAGGTTGGAAACGAAAATGCTATTATTGTTGAAATCAACAAAGATTTGTTTTCAACAAATAAACCTATAATGTTTGTATGTACATATATTCCCCCTCATGATTCCACATACTGGAAAAATCAGCATGATGGGTTTGGTATGGAAGTGTTGGAACAATGTTTGTTAGATTTACAAGTTTCGCACGACGACTTTTATGTTTTGCTGACTGGTGATTTAAATGCAAGAACAGCTGATGGTAACTACTGTTCATTTGGATATGACAGTGGCAGTGTTTTAACTGACCTTTCGGTATACAGTGATTTTTTGAGACAGTCTCATGATTGCCGCACAAATGTTTTTGGAAACCAACTGCTCGAGCTATGCAGTATGTTTGACTGTATCATTTTAAATGGTCTGTGTAAACTGGACTTTGATGGTAGTTATACATACATTGGGGTTTCAGGGTCGAGTGTAGTTGACTATTTCATCGTATCATGTGATCTGTTTTCATCAATTAAAATTGCTGCATTAGATGTTGACAGTCTCACAGAATCAGATCATTTACCGGTTATAATGAAAGTGGAGCGAAAGCTTGAAACAGGAATAAAAGCGGAGGGAAAAGTATCAAAAAATAACATCACACAAAAATTCATATGGCAAGAAAATAAGAAAGACGATTATACAAACAAATTACAAAGTGAGCACATTCAGAGAAGACTTACATTGGCTTCGAATACTCTAGACACTAATGTAGATAAGGCTTTAACCATATTTGTTGAATGTCTCAAAGAAGCTGGTGCTTGTATGTACCGTAAGAAATGTACAGAGAAGAGAAAAAGATCTGATTGGTTTGATGGTGAATGTGAGAAAGCAAAAGCAGAAAGCAGAAAAACTCTCAAACACTACAGAAAAACAAAAGATGAGGATGATAGAGTTGTGTTTTGTGAAGCACGGAAGAAGTATAAAAAATTATTAAAGAATAAAAAACAGCAGTATAATAAACAAAAAGCAGAATGCTTAGCCAGAAATATTTCAAATTCATCGCAGTTTTGGACTGAGTTAAGAAATATAGGGTATGGTACCAAAAACAAACTCACTAACAATATAAGTATTGATGAATGGTTCAGTCATTTTAAAAACGTATTTCAAGATAATAGATCAACAAATGATGAGCGCTGCATTGTCGAAGTAGATTTAAATGAATCATCAGAACACCCATTAAATTCTAAGATAACTATAGAAGAAGTCAGAGAATCCATCAGAAAATTGAGGATAGGTAAAGCCAGTGGAATGGACGGTGTTACAGCCGAGATGTTAAAAAATGGTAACACAAATATCCATAACTTTCTTTGGAAGCTGTTTAACACTTTATTCGACCGAGGAATTTATCCTCAAGACTGGTCAAAAGCTATTATCATACCAATATTTAAGAAAGGAGATCCTGATAAAGTGGACAATTACAGGGGTGTGTCGTTATTAAGCATTGTTTCAAAATGTTACACATCAATACTGAATACTAGATTGTATGCTTGGTTAGAAAACAATAATTTAATATCAGAAAGTCAGGCAGGTTTTAGGAAAAAATATTCTACAGTGGATCAAATTTTCAGTCTGTACGCTATGGTTCAGAAAACTATGTGCAAGAAAGGTAGAAAACTATATGTTGCTTTTGTAGACTTTAAGAAAGCCTTTGATTCGGTTCAGCATGACAAACTCTTAAAGTGTATTCAAAATCAAGGAGTAAAAGGGAAGTTTTTGGTTTCGCTAAAAGCAATGTATGAATCATTATGCTCATGTATTCGGGCAAACCGGGAATTATCTGAAATATTCGATAACTCCATAGGCGTGAGACAAGGATGTGTCTTAAGCCCTACTTTATTTTCGGTATTAATAAATCAATTAGCCAATTGTATGGATGAAAAGGGGCGACATGGCATCCAGCTGGTGCCAGGTTCAATGGAAATATTCATTCTTCTTTTTGCAGATGATGTAGCCCTTCTGTCAACAACACCAAATGGTTTGCAAAACCAGTTAAGAGTCTTGCAGACATACTGTGCCAGCATGAAACTGGAAGTTAATCTTGAAAAAAACTAAGGTTATGGTTTTCAGAAGAGGGGGCTTCTTAGGACGACATGAACAATGGTTTTACAAAGGGACAAAATTGGAAGTAGTTAGTAAATATTGTTATCTGGGGTTCAGTTTCACGACAATGATTAGCACCAAGGCCGGCACAGAACATTTGGTGACAAAGGTAAAAAAGCAACTTTGCTATTAAACATGACTTTTCAAAAATATAAAGACATGACTATAGAAACTTTCTTCAAGTTGTTTGATGCAAAAATTCAACCTATTTTGTTGTATTCTTCTGAGATATGGGGACTTAACAGACTCGAGCATATAGAGAAAGTACATTTGGTATCGTGCAAAAGACTGTTGGGTGTTCCAGTCAGGACACCTAACAAGATGGTATATGGGGATTTGGGAAGATATCCTCTTTATGTCAACTCCTCAACTACCTGTCTTAGATATTGGTTTAAATTACTGGAAATGAATCCAAATAGGTTACCTTATAAGGCTTACCAAATGTTAGTGGAACTTGACAGGGCTGGGAAAGAATGCTGGGCTTCAAAAATAAGGGAAATTTTGTGTGAAACGGGATTTAATATAGTGTGGCTGCAACAAGGTGTTGGTGATGTAAAAGCCTTTTTGCGTGTATTTAAACGGAGACTTGTAGACTTATATATTCAAGAATGGTCTGGGTCACTCAGAGACAGAGATAGGTATGAAAGCTACAGATCATTTAAGACTATCTTTGAAAAAGAGAAGTACATTGACTCTATTGATATATACTGTTTCAGAGTTGCCCTTTCACAAACAAGGTTGAACGTTTTACCACTAAACAATAATATAAATAGATACAGTGAATCTGATCAAGAAAAGGTGTGTCCATTTTGCAGGACAGAATCTGAAAACGAAGAACACTTATTATTTAGATGTTCCACTTACGCTGATCTCAGGGCGAAATTTTTAAAGGATTTAGTCAGCATGCCTATGTGCATACTGCTCCAATCAACAAATAGCCACCGAAGCCACAGCGTATCCAGATACGTTTTCCACGCCATGAATAGGAGAAAAAAATTGTTAAAAGGAGAAGAAAAGTAAATAGTTATGTAGATACTAGCACTAGAATTTCAGACAATAATTAATTTCAATTGTAAAGAAAAAAAAAATGTTTATTTGAATATGAAAGGGGTGCTCATATAGAGACACATGTGCATAGGTGCCTGTGTATTCACATTGACGTTGGTGTACTTATGTGCATATATAGGTGATAGTATCTACATTATGTATATGTGTGGGTACATATGTATATATATCTATGTATGTATATATGTATGAGTGATTATGTATGTGTGCGTGTATATAGATGTGTATGTGTGTATGTGCGTTTATACATAACCTTCAATTCAGTCTATGGCCTGAACCATTGCTGACCGCCGAAGATTGAGTTATCTCTGAACTAAAAGATGCACGAAATGCTAAATATGCGTTGAATGATCATTTGGTATTGTCTCAATGTCAATTGTTTTGGTAAATGAGTGACTGATCTGCGATTAGTCTGATTAATGGATTGGCATTATGAATGTCTGTTTTTGCCAATTAACCGACTGTTTTGGGGTCGAATTGCTCTTATGTCATATATTTCTTGTTTCACTTCATTGTACATTAATTCCATTGATTGGTTTAGATTCACTGGTGAATAAATTGATAAACTGAACGCATGATTAGCTGACAACGGAATGATTATATGATTTGTTAATTGATGGCGATGGGTGGCTCACCGACCGATCGATTTATAGATTGATGGTTTTAGCTATTGATCGATCAGTGATTGAATTATGGAATGTATGGATGATTGATTCGCGTTATTTGAAGTAACGATTGCAAATTGATATATTGAACTCAGTTAAATTCTAGGTTATCTGGTCGATTAAGTCACTGGATGACTGATTAACTGGTTAAATGATTGATCGATTGATTGATTGAGAGAGGGACTGATTACGTTAAGTGATTGTTACTGAAGTGATATCGATTGTACAGTTGGATGATGCATCTGACCCAGTCAATTGAAAGCTGATTTGTCAGTTGAATCACGGGCTGAATGGCGGATTCTTTGATTGATCAACTGGTAAATCAGTTGATTGATTGGTTAATTGATTGGTTGACTGTTTGATTGATTGGTTGTTTGGTTGATCGATTGATGGATTGAGTGTTTATGTCAAGTACCTGTGGTTGAATATATTGATCAACTGTATGATCTCCGAAGGGTACAAGAAATGTCAGATCTGTGCACTAATTGAATGGTTTGTTTGTCTGATAGCCAGTTATTGTAAAATTGACAGTTGGATGAATGATATAGATGCGGTTAATGACAAATATTCTTAGCTGGCCAGTTAAGGAATATGGACTAGAATACAAATGAAAAGACCACTGTAAATGCAAAGATGAATGTATCCCAGCTTATGTGACGGTAAACGATAGAAGGGGACAATGTGACAGAGTTCACTGCAGTTTGAAAGTATAACTTGTATGAATGTATAAGAAAACCTGATCTCCTCCCCTCCCCTTCCCCATGCATGTATTGTGGCCTAAGGCCGATGTACAATAAACATTTTCTGAGTTCTGAGTTCTGAGTTCTCTCTCTCTCTCTTATGCATTCTCTCTTTCTCTCTCACTCTCTCTTTCCCTCCTCCTTCCCACTCTCTCTCTTTTTACAGACTCTCTCTTAACCACAGAAATGATGATGATGATGATGGCGACAATAATAATAATAATAATAATAATAATAATAATAATGATAATAACAATAATAATAATAAGTAATATAATAATACTAATAATGATGATGATAATAATAATATAATAATAATAATAATAATAATAATAATAATAATAATAATAATAATAATAGCAACAATAATAATAACAATAATGGTAATAATAATGATAATAATAATAATAATAATAATAATAATAATAATAATAATAATAATAATAATAATAATAATAATAATAATAACAACAACAAGAAGAAGATGACGGCGACGATGATGATGGTGGTGATGATGATGATGATGATGATGATGATGATGATGATGATGATGATGATGATGATGATGATGATGATGATGATGACACACTGACAACTTATCCACATCCTCACCTACTCCCTACCGAACCACATCACATTTTCCCCAGCCCTATGGTGATCAATCGGTGAGACTTAATTAAATTACTTCCTTCGGTTCATCAACTGGCATTGGTGCCTGCATTATTCCACAGATTGAAGCAGTAACGAGATGATGTGGAGAAGCTGGCACAGATTTGCAGATAGGCGCCTCCTTTTCTTGTTATAGTCTGGAGGAAAGGGGAATGAGAGCACCTGGTCACAACAGGATAGCTGGAGGGAAAGAGAACACCAGTTAGACCCAGGGAGAAAATGTTGGACGGACTTATGGTGGCTGAGGACAGAGAGGGTGGAAGATGTGCTTGCGGCGATTAGGGATAGATGCATATGGAGGGCCATGATCGCCAACACCATGCGGCACGGCACATGACAATGAGTATGGGGTTGGGGGTCTCAAAACCCTACCGAATTTTGATCATGGGTGAAAGAGATGTCGAGAGAGGGAGATAGGAATCACCAGAAAGATTTATCTGGATTTATTTTTTGGGGTTGGCTTCTTCTTTACAGATCCATTTGTTATTAATAATATTATCTTTAAGTACAATACGAAATTCAAAGTTTGACATTTCAAGGTCCGGATGGTTTTTGGGTTTAGGTGGCTTCTTTAGAACAGAACTTCTTTTCGTGATAGTGTTCACTTGGTCACTCTTTTTGCATGCTTGTTTTTCATTTATGTTGTCTTCTTTTGGTGCGGGCTGGTTGGTTGTTTTGATAGAGCCGTGGACTCAGGATCTGATATGTTGAGTTCAGTGCCAACCCGCAACGTTAAAATGTTTGCCTGCTTGCTGACCATCTTCGTGTTTCCATCATTTAGGGAGAAGAGTGGCAGAATGGTTCAGACGTTCGCCTGCCAATAACTAAACTCGAGGTTACAGTTACAGGGTTCGTTCCCTATAGAGGCCTCTGCTTTTCTCTTCAGTTTGACTGGAAAATCGAACTGAACGTCTAGTTCCTTAGAAAGGGACGAAAAATGAGTCGGACCCGTGTGCCTTCTGGCTGCGTACACTAAAGACCCTACAGCCGTTGAAAATCGTAAAGAGCAGGGCATTGCCCGGCTGCCTTGGTATAAAACATTGGAGAGATAGATTCATTTCCCAGGTCCCACCCCTTGAAGACCAGTTAGCCTTCTTGCCTTTCTGAAGTCTTGGTAAGAAATCCTGGTGGTGTCAGCTTAGTGTATCATAGGCCTCCTCCCTTTTCGCTCCTCAATTCAAGACAAGCGCATAGGGGTTTTCGCTGGCTCATAAGTCTGTCAGTTAATTGCTGGTAGATTCAGGAGGAGCGCATATGGAATCTGCCGAGTGCAATGAATCCCTCTTGAACAAACTCCAAACTACAAAGTCCAAGCTCCAAACTTTTGATGTTCGTTTGTGTGGCTCCTTTGTTGCTTATCTGTTGTTGCTAGCAGTGGGGTGATGATGGTGATGTTGCTACTGTTGGTGTAGTTCTGTTATTGTGTCATGATGTGCCTCAAACATTACTTTCATGATGAAGGTAACTTATGTCTGTCGATTACATGGAGCGCAGAAAAAAATGATATCAACTGTGCTTGTGCTTCTCTCCCTCTCTGTATTTCTGTGTCTCTCTAGATGTGCTCCTATTGTGTCTCCTGGCTATTGCCTCTCTTCTTTGCAAACTATTGCAATACAATACAATACGATACGATACGATACGATACGATACGATACGATGCAATGCAATACAATACGATCCGATACTATACGGTATGATTCGATACAATACGATACATACGATACAACACAACACAACACAACACAACACAACACAACACAACACAGCACAACACAGCACAGCACAGCACAACACAACACAACACAACACAACACAACACAGCACAATACAACACAGCACAACACAACACAACACAACACAACACAACACAACACAACACAACACAACACAACACAACACAACACAACACAACGCAACGCAACGCAACGCAAGGTAATGCAATGCAATGCTGTGTCACACAATCCAATACAATGCAATGCAATATAATGCAATACAATGCAACACAATAAATAGAAAATTATTATAACATTAGGCAACATAATACAATACAATGCAATGCAATATACAACACAATACAAATTCATTTTCCAACAAATAAGAACTGCATTTCATAATATATCGTAAAAAAAAAGTATTCTACGATATTATATGATACCATATCACACCATGTCAAGTTATAGCGATGCCATGCCGATATTATATGATACCATATCACATCATGTCAAGTTATAGCAATGCCATGTCGATATTATATGATACCATATAAGTTATAGCGATGCCATGTCGATATTATATGATACCATATAAGTTATAGCGATGCCATGTCGATATTATATGATACCATATAAGTTATAGCAATGCCATGTCGATATTATATGATACCATATAAGTTATAGCGATGCCATGTCGATATTATATGATACCATATAAGTTATAGCGATGCCATGTCGATATTATATGATACCATATAAGTTATAGCGATGCCATGTCGATATTATATGATACCATATAAGTTATAGCGATGCCATGCCGATATTATATGATACCATATCACATCATGTCAAGTTATAGCAATGCCATGTCGATATTATATGATACCATATAAGTTATAGCGATGCCATGTCGATATTATATGATACCATATAAGTTATAGCAATGCCATGTCGATATTATATGATACCATATAAGTTATAGCGATGCCATGTCGATATTATATGATACCATATAAGTTATAGCGATGCCATGTCGATATTATATGATACCATATAAGTTATAGCGATGCCATGTCGATATTATATGATACCATATAAGTTATAGCGATGCCATGTCGATATTATATGATACCATATCACATCATGTCAAGTTATAGCGATGCCATGTCGATATTATATGATACCATATTACATCATGTCAAGTTATAGCGATGCCATGTCACGTCCTACTGATCCCTTTGGCACAGTCAAAAACCTCCAGAAGAAACAGGAACCAGAAAAAAACCACGAAAGAAGAATACGAATGCGTGTTTAATATAACAAGACAAGTCAGGCCCAA
>JAPXFY010000013.1:5871664-5879164 GCA_030674185.1 Monoplex corrugatus | reverse complement strand
TTATTGTGTCATGATGTGCCTCAAACATTACTTTCATGATGAAGGTAACTTATGTCTGTCGATTACATGGAGCGCAGAAAAAAATGATATCAACTGTGCTTGTGCTTGTCTCCCTCTCTCTGTTTCTGGGTCTCTCTAGATGTGCTCCTGTTGTGTCTCCTGGCTATTGCCTCTCTTCTTTGCAAACTATTGCAATACAATACAATACGATACGATACGATACGATACGATGCAATGCAATACAATACGATCCGATACTATACGGTATGATTCGATACAATACGATACATACGATACAACACAACACAACACAACACAACACAACACAACACAACACAACACAACACAACACAACACAACACAACACAACACAACACAACACAACACAACACAACACAACACACACAAAACAACACAGCACAACACAGCACAGCACACACAACAACACAACACAACACAACACAACACAACACAACACAACACAACACAGCACAATACAACACAACACAACCAACACAACACAACACAACACAACACAAAACACAACACAACACAACACAACAACGCAACGCAACGCAACGCAACGCAAGGTAATGCAATGCAATGCTGTGTCACACAATCCAATACAATGCAATGCAATATAATGCAACACAATAAATAGAAAATTATTATAACATTAGGCAACATAATACAATACAATGCAATGCAATATACAACACAGTACAAATTCATTTTCCAACAAATAAGAACTGCATTTCATAATATATCGTAAAAAAATGTATTCTACGATATTATATGATACCATATCACACCATGTCAAGTTATAGCGATGCCATGTCGATATTATATAATACCATATCACATCATGTCAAGTTATAGCGATGCCATGTCGATATTATATGATACCATATAAGTTATAGCGATGCCATGTCGATATTATATGATACCATATAAGTTATAGCGATGCCATGTCGATATTATATGATACCATATCACATCATGTCAAGTTATAGCGATGCCATGTCGATATTATATGATACCATATCACATCATGTCAAGTTATAGCGATGCCATGTCGATATTATATACCATATCACATCATGTCAAATTATAGCGATGCCATGTCGATATTATATGATACCATATCACATCATGTCAAGTTATAGCGATGCCATGTCGATATTATATGATACCATATCACATCATGTCAAGTTATAGCGATGCCATGTCGATATTATATGATACCATATCACATCATGTCAAGTTATAACGATGCCATCTCAATATTATATGATACCATATCACATCATGTCAAGTTATAGCGATGCCATGTCGATATTATATGATACCATATCACATCATGTCAAGTTATAGCGATGCCATGTCGATATTATATGATACCATATTACATCATGTCAAGTTATAGCGATGCCATGTCGATATTATATGATACCATATCACATCATGTCAAGTTATAGCGATGCCATGTCGATATTATATAATACCATATTATATCATGTCAAGTTATAGCGATGCCATGTCGATATTATATTATACCATATCACATCATGTCAAGTTATAGCGATGCCATGTCGATATTATATGATACCATATTACATCATGTCAAGTTATAGCGATGACATGTCGATATTATATGATACCATATCACATCATGTCAAGTTATAGCGATGCCATGTCGATATTATATAATACCATATTATATCATGTCAAGTTATAGCGATGCCATGTCGATATTATATTATACCATATCACATCATGTCAAGTTATAGCGATGCCATGTCGATATTATATGATACCATATTACATCATGTCAAGTTATAGCGATGCCATGTCACGTCCTACTGATCCCTTTGGCACAGTCAAAAACCTCCAGAAGAAACAGGAACCAGAAAAAAACCCACGAAAGAAGAATACGAATGCGTGTTTAATATAACAAGAGAAGACAGGCCCAAATTTTCGGCCAACTGGTCTTTGTCAAGCGTAAGATCACAAACAAACAAACACCAGATACAATAATTAGGAGAAAAAGACTGAAACTTCCCTGCTGCTGTGACCAATGTGAGAACAGGAATAAACTGAACATATTGTTGGTGATCTTGTTGAATTTGTTAGAGGGTTAAGATGTTGCAGTTTGACGAATGTGTTTTTTTTAACTTTTGTTGTTGTTGCTGTTGCTGAATAAGTTTCGTATCTTTCGTATCTTTCGTTCTATATCTGTGCAAAAAAGCCAATACCAAACATTCACATAATCAAATAACAACTGCTCGGCTACTTTGCAAAGCGTCAGTACACACATCACAAACATTTGTCAAACTTTCGTTGATGCTTGACTCTCGTTCAGCAAAAAAATATAAATTGTGAAACAAATTCATAAAAAACAAAAATGCTGATATATTGTTAGATCTTCGTGTTCGTGTTAAAAATATCATGTATATTATGTATACTATATCGAGTTCATATGCCAACATTGTCTTTTCATATGGGTATAGATTTTCGTTGTTGTCAATTTTCGTTGCCACATTGTGTGTTAGATGTCTGTTTGATGTGAAGAAAAAGAAGAAGAAAAAGGTTAAAAAAAACAAAACAACACATTTGTCAAACTGCAACATCTTAACCCTCTAACTGTTTCAACAAGATCACCAACAATATGTTCAATGTCCCTCGTTAGACGACAAAGACAGAACACCCAGACAGAGTGGAAAATTTATGGTTCCTGTCTAGTATTCGTCTGTTACCAAACTGAGTTCAGGCCACAGATATGGAACGAAAGATAAGAAATGTACTCTCTAGCATGCCATCTGTATCTGTCTCATCGCGGAAGCCCACTTATTTGTTATTTTCATCTCTTATCTGTTTACTTATCTGCACACTCGTTTATTTTGTATTCATATATTCGCCTACTTACCTACTTCTTCTTATTCACTTTATTCTCTTACTCACTCACTTACTTGCTTACTTGCTTACTTACTTGCTTGCTTACTTGCTTGCTTACTTACTTTCTTATTTACTTACATACCTATGATTAATAAAATATTGTCTTTACCTAGTTGATAGACAGCTGAGCATTTGGGTATTGACTGGGTGGTGGTGGTTCTGCCATGTCAGACAAGTTCATACAGAATAGCTAGTAGTGTTGTGATTCAGACCTTTAATTATTTATTTATTTACTTTACATTGATGTTCCTTTTTGAAGGTAAGATACACACATACACGTGTCATTTACATGTAACCAAGGTTATTTCAGCGGTAGGCTGATAGAATACCAGTATAAAATATAGACTAGGTAAAACTAAATCTAAGTAGGGCCTCAGGACCTGGCCAGCTCATTGGTTTATGTGCAGGCTTAAGGCTTGTGCCACGGTCACCATACACGTGGCACCTGTGACGTCAGTGCATATGGAATTCGCTCCGAGTGCGGAGACGGCATCTTAAGAAGCTGAAGCTGAAACTGAAACGGAAGCCCACTACCCAACATGCGCAGCGTTGTAAAGAACTCAGGACAGTGCAAAACACAGATGTTTATAGCTCTTAGACATGCACACACGCTGACTGGCTGTGAGACTGTGATTGCAAGCGAAACCCGTGCAGTTCCCGATCTCTCTATTCAAACCTCTGTGTAAACGTACCAACATAGTACAGGGCAATAATGAACTATTCATGGGGGACTTGCAATCAATGAATATTCAAATCTAGCTATAAGCCCACCACCTTTTTTTGGCAACCCCATATCAGCAGCCGTTGGCACTAATGGTTTGATGTAGACAGGATCGATATGAAACCCAGAGAAAGGTAAAAGACAGTGGTAAGTCCAGTATACCATTCTCCCTTTGCCATGGACATGACAATTAATGAAACAAATAGTGAAACAAATGACCGGTGATTAAATATATCACTTGGAAAGAGATAGAGTCTCAGATTCAATCTTTGAACAGGGATTTCTTTCCTTCCTACCGCCAAACTTGTAAGGAAAAAAAAAACGGATATCAAAAGAATCCAGAACACAGTCCAGCAAGGCTAGCAGGGGCAGTGGACAAGGTAGGAAAGTGTATTTCAAGGACATCTCAGATGGAATGACAAGTGACATATGACCACCCTTACGATCACTTCGATCCTTGTGAAAGAGAAGAAATCAGTTGACCCTGTGTGTCCATTCTGCTAGAGCAAACACACAATGGAACATGTGCAGAGCCCATGCAAAGTAGCGATAATCCAAGGAAGGTACACATGGGGGCACAACCAGGTACTTAATGATATAAATCACATATTTGATCAGTATTGTCAGGGGAAAATCACGCCACCAGAAGCTCATGCAACTTTCTACGAGGCAGGTGACAGCAAACTGTGGCATGAAAAAGCTGACATCCAGAGCGTAGAAGCAGGGTCTGCTAGATAGAGCGGATGTCTGAGAGTGAGCAGCTCTTCCAAAATGAAAACAAGAAAACGAGAAATCTTCAGCAAGACTAGCACCAGAATGGGCATAGTACTGCACTGCCACTGATCAAAACAAATAATTCTGATCGAACTCGTTGTATCATATAAAAGTAGAATGGAGAAGGTCCGTTTTTAACAGACTGTGAAGAGTATGACAGCAAGCAACTTGAGGAAATCTGGCTTCCAAGCCAAGCTTGTCGCCATAAAGATTGGACTAAAGGCATTAGGGAGCACATCTATCTATGACCTCATAATACAGATCCCGATTTCTGGAATATAGAGGACTAAACCCTAAAGGCTATGGCAGAGGCAACTGAAAAGAGTTCTGTTTCAAAAGGATCTGGTCGAGGAAGAACACAAATGAAGTTGCCGAAAATCCTCATATATGTTATAGGAACCCGATGGTTAGGTGGTTAAGACATTCTTCCAACTGTGACTTGGTCTACAGACACCTGACTACTTAGATGCCTGGGTTCAAACCTAGGTGGAAGACTAATTTCTTAAACACACACACACACACACACACACCACAGACACACACATACACACACACACACACACACACACACACACACACACACACACACACACGCCAGAAGACAACAGCAGGGGGATATCAAGTGAGTCATGACCTGTATGACGCCCGGTCCCCTTAGAGTGTCAGGAGTTAAGGGCCGAAACACTTGCTTGAGGGGAAGCTTCTCCTCTGAGGACCATCTGCTGCCCTGCTCTCTGCAGAGTTTCTTACTACTGAGTGTTGTCTTTCAAGTGAGACAATAAATCGATGTTCCTAGTGAGCGTATGCACTTAGTGCACTTATAATGATAAACACCAGCAAAGGAGTTGTTAATGGCAAAAAGATAATTATATAAAGTAATCACTTAAATAGATGACAAAAATGGCACACAGGGAAACTGTGTGAGTGTGTGTGTGTGTGTGTGTGCGGGGGGGGGGGGGGGAGGGGTATGATTCTGAGCTATGACAATTCCCTTTTTCTGGGAAGTGCAGCCTGGATTTCTGAAGGGAATTCGATTCCATTGTGAAAACAAAGAATATAATAATAATAATAATAATAATAATTACAATATTTATATAGCGCAAAATCTTGATAAAATCAAATCTAAGCGCTGAAGCAGACACACACGCACGAACGCACGCACGCACGCACGCACACGCACACACACACACACACACACACACACACACACACACACACACCACACACACACACACACACGCATGGCTATAAATGGGGAGAAAGAATAAAAGCAAGAATAAAAGCAATGGAAAATTATAGAGAGCATAGCATATACAATTAGGCCTATATATTATGACCATGTGATTCCCCTCCGAGCGGAGACAGGCTGCAGAGGGGGGGGGGGGGGGGTGTGAGTGAGGTTAGGATTTTATGCGGAGGAGAAAAGGTGAGTTTTGAGAGCGGACTTGAAGGAGACAAAAGTAGGTTGCTGACGGACTGAGAGAGGAAGTTTGTTCCAGGAGAGTGGACCAGAAACAGAGAAGGCTCGTGGACCATAGGTATTGAGCTTAGTGCGTGGAAAGCGAAAAGTCAGAGGATCGGAGGCAGAGCGGAGGGTACGTGAGGGAAGATAGATCTCAAGTAGGCTTGACAGGTAATCGGGGGCTGCGTTACTGTGGCTTTTGTAGCACATGGTGTCTAGTTTGTACTGAACGCGCTTTGATACAGGGAGCCAGTGAAGTTGTGCCAGGAGAGGAGATATGTGGTCAGCTTTTTTCTTTTTGAGTACAAGGCGTACAGCATTGTTTTGAATGCGCTGTAGGATGTGAATGGTGGAGGCAGGAAGACCAGACAGGAGTGAATTGCAATAGTCAATGCGAGACATTATGAAGGAGAGAACGAGTTTTGCAGTTGTTTCGACAGAGAGATACTTCCTGATCAGCCTTATACGATGGAGATGATAGTAGCAAGATCTGGCAGTTTGAGAAACAAAGTTGTTCATGGAGAGGGTAGAGTCAATGCAGACACCAAGGTTTTTAGCTGAATCAGAAATTGGGACTGATATGTTACATAATGGGAGAGAAAGAGGAGGCAGCTGAGAAAGTTTCTGACGGGTGCCAATGAGGATAGCTTATGTCTTGTCGTCATTAAACTGAAGTTTGTTGAACGTCGTCCAGTTCTTAATGTCCGAGTAACACTCAGTGGTGCGAGTCAACAGGCGCTGGATATTATCAGGTGAGTCACTGTCTTGAAGTTGGGTGTCATCAGCATAGAAGTGGTGTTTTATAGAGTGGGAGTTGATGATGGTGGACAGGGGGGAGGTGTAAAGAGTGAAAAGAACAGGGCCAAGGACAGATCCTTGTGGAACACCACAGGTCAGGTATGCAGGTTGAGAGTAAGTGCCATTGATGAGAACAGTTTGTTTTCTGTTTGATAAATACGAAGTGAAAAAGGAGAGAGCAATGTCAGAGATGCCAAAAGTATGATGAAGTCTAGAAAGGAGAATACCATGGTCAATGGTATCGAAGGCAGCAGACAGATCAAGGAGTGTGAGGAGAGAGACTTTGCCAGTATCAGTTGCAAGGAGGAGATTGTTGAGAATGTGTAGTAGGGCAGTTTCAGTGCTATGGCACTGGCGGTGGGCTGACTGGAAAGGATTGAGGAGATTGTTGGCAGACAGGTGAGAGTTCAGCTGGTTGAGGAGTTTTGACAAGAAAGAGAGATTAGAGATAGGCCGGTAAGTTTTCAGTTCATTTGGGTCTAAATTGTGTTTCTTGAGGAGAGGGTGAACAATAGCAGACTTGAAAGAATCTGGGACAGTTCCAGTTTGTCAGCATCATCATCATCATCATCAGATGCCCTGCCGCATGGCATTGGCGATCATGGACTTCCATCTGTCTCTATCTCTCGTTGCCCCTAGCATCTCCCCCACCCTCCTCGTCCCCAGCCACTCTGCAAGTCCGTCCAGCATTTTCTCCCTGGGTCTACCTGGTGCTCTCTTTCCCTCCAGCTTTCCCGTTGTGACCAGGTGCTCCAAACCCCCCTTCCTCATAAAATGGCCTATAAATGTT
>JAPXFY010000013.1:5861664-5864164 GCA_030674185.1 Monoplex corrugatus | reverse complement strand
TTAATAATACTATCTTTAAGTACAATACGAAATTCAAAGTTTGACATTTCAAGGTCCGGATGGTTTTTGGGTTTAGGTGGCTTCTTTAGAACAGAACTTCTTTTCGTGATAGTGTTCACTTGGTCACTCTTTTTGCATGCTTGTTTTTTATTTACGTTGTCTTCTTTTGGTGCGGGTGGTTGGTTGTTTTGATAGAGCCGTGGACTCAGGATCTGATATCTTGAGTTCAGTGCCAACCCGCAACGTTAAAATGTTTGCCTGCTTGCTGACCATCTTAATGTTTCCATCATTTAGGGAGAAGAGTGGCAGAATGGTTCAGACGTTCGCCTGCCAATAACTAAACTCGAGGTTACAATTACAGGGTTCGTTCCCCGTAGAGGCCTCGACTTTTCTCTTCAGTTTGACCAGAAAATCGAACTGAACGTCTAGTTCCTTAGAAAGGGACGAAAAATGAGTGGGACCCGTGTGCCTTATGGCTGTGCACGCTAAAGATCCTACAGCAGTTGAAAATCGTAAAGAACAGGGCACTGCCCGGCTGCCTTGGTATAAAACATTGGAGAGACAGATTCATTTCCCAGGTCACACCCATTGAAGACCAGTTAGCCTTCTTGCCTTTCTGAAGTCTTGGTAAAAAAAATCCTGGTGGTGTCAGCTTAGTGTTTCATAGTCTCCTCCATTTTCGCTCCTCAATTCAAGACCTTGCCAGCGCATAGGGTTCTCGCAGGCTCATGAAGTCTGCTAGATAATGGCTGGCAGGTGTAGAAGGAGCGCATATGGAATCATCCCAGTGCCATAAATCCCTCTAGAAAAAAAACATCAAACTCCAAACTATTGATGTTCGTTTGTTTGCCTCCTTTGTTGCTTAGCTGTTGTTGGTAGTGGGGTGATGATGGTGATGATGCTACTGCTGGTGTAGTTGCTGTTGTATCATAATGGAGGTAACTTATGTTTGTCGATTACATGGAGCACAACCAAAACTGATATCAACTGTGTTTGCGCTTCTCCCCCTCCCTCTGTTACTGTGTCTTTCTAGATATACTACTGTTGTGTCTCCTGGTTATTATCTCTTTTAAATGCAAACTATTGCAATACGATACGATGCGATGCGATGCGATGCGATGCGATGCGATGCGATACGATACGATACGATACGATACGATACGATACGATCCGATCCGATCCGATGCGATGCGATGCGATGCGATGCGATGCGATGCGATGCGATGCGATGCGATACGATACAATACAATACAGTACAGTACAGTACAGCACAATACCATACAATACAATACGATACGATACGATACGATACGGTACGATACGATACATATGATACAACACAACACAACACAACACAACACAACACAACACAACACAACACAACACAACACAACACAACACAACACAACACAACGCAACGCAACGCAACGCAACGCAAGGTAATGCAATGCCATGCTGCGCAACACAATCCAGTACAATGCAATGCGATATAATGCAATGCGATGCAACAAAAAAAAAAAAAAAAAAAAAAAACTATAACATTAGGCAACATAATACAATACAATGCAATGCGATATACAACACAGTACAAATTCAGTTTCCAACAAATAAGAACTGCATTTCATAATACATCGTAAAAAATATATTCTACGATATTATATGATACCGTATCACTTCATGTCAAGTTATAGCGATACCTTGCCGCGTCATATTGATTCCTTTGACACAGTCAAAAACCTCGAGAACAAAAGCAAACACGCCAATCCAACAGCCAACCAGGCAGTCAAAAACATCAACAACAACAACAACAACAACAAACAAACAAACAAACAAACCAACAGTCAACAAATTAAATAACATTTGTTTTACTTTGCAAAGCAGCAGTACACGTACCACAAACTTCTATCATACTTTTGTTGATGCTTGACTATCATTCAGCAAAAATATATGATTTGTGAAATAAATTCATAAAAGCGAAAATGTTGACATGTGCTTAGAATATGGTGTTCATTTAAAAAATACCATTATGTATATTATGTATACTATATCGAGTTCATATTGTGAAGCAAAAACCTTGGTGTCTGCATTGACTCTACCCTCTCCATGAACAACTTTGTTTCTCAAACTGCCAGATCTTGCTACTTTCACCTCCATCGTATAAGCTTGATCAGGAAGTATCTCTCTGTGAAAACAACTGCAAAACTCGTTCTCTCCTTCATAATGTCTCGCATTGACTATTGCAATTCACTCCTGTCTGGTCTTCCTGCCTCCACCATTCACATCCTACAGCGCATTCAAAACAATGCTGCACGCCTTGTACTCAAAAAGAAAAAAGCTGACCACATATCTCCTCTCCTGGCACAACTTCACTGGCTCCCTGTATCAAAGCGCATACAGTACAAACTAGACACCATGTGCTACAAAAGCCTCAATAACGCAGTCCCCCACTACCTGTCAAGCCTACTTGAGATCTATGTTCCCTCACGTACCCTCCGCTCTG
>JAPXFY010000013.1:5841664-5849164 GCA_030674185.1 Monoplex corrugatus | reverse complement strand
AATAATAATAATAACAACAAGAAGAAGAAGATGACGGCGACGATGATGGTGATGATGATGATGATAAATGATGATGATGATGATGATGATGATGATGATGATGACACACTGACAACTTATCCACATCCTCACCTACTCCCTACCGAACCAGATCACATTTTCCCAGCCCTATGGTGATCAATTCGGTGAGACTTAATTAAATTACTTCCTTCGGTTCATCAACTGGCATTGGTGCCTGCATTACTCCACAGATTGAAGCAGTAACGAGATAAGGTGGAGAAGCTGGCACAGATTTGCAGATAGGCGCCTCCTTTTCTTGTTATAGTCTGGAGGAAAGGGGAATAGAGCACCTGGTCACAACAGGATAGCTGGAGGGAAAGAGAACACCAGTTAGACCCAGGGAGAAAATGTTGGGCGGACTTATGGTGGCTGAGGACAGAGAGGGTGGAAGATGTGCTTGCGGCGATTAGGGATAGATGCATATGGAGGGCCATGATCGCCAACACCATGCGGCACGGCACATGACAATGAGTATGGGGTTGGGGGTCTCAAAACCCTACCGAATTTTGATCATGGGTGGAAGAGACTTCGAGAGAGGGAGATAGGAATCACCAGAAAGATTTATCTGGATTTATTTTTTGGGGTTGGCTTCTTCTTTACAGATCCATTTGTTATTAATAATATTATCTTTAAGTACAATACGAAATTCAAAGTTTGACATTTCAAGGTCCGGATGGTTTTTGGGTTTAGGTGGCTTCTTTAGAACAGAACTTCTTTTCGTGATAGTGTTCACTTGGTCACTCTTTTTGCAGGCTTGTTTGTTGTTTATGTTGTCTTCATTTGGTGCGGGCTGGTTGGTTGTTTTGATAGAGCCGTGGACTCAGGATCTGATATCTTGAGTTCAGTCCCAGCCCGCAACGTTAAAATGTTTGCTGCTTGCTGACCATCTTAATGTTTCCATCATTTAGGGAGAAGAGTGGCAGAATGGTTCAGACGTTCGCCTGCCAATAACTAAACTCGAGGTTACAGTTACAGGGTTCGTTCCCTATAGAGGCCTCGGCTTTTCTCTTCAGTTTGACTGTAAAAATCGAACGGAACGTCTAGTCCTTCGGAACGGGACGAACAATGAGTCTGAACCATGCCTTGTGGCTGCGCACGCTAAAGATCCCACAGCAGTTGAAAATCGTAAAGAGCGGGGCATTGCCCGGCTGCCTCCGTATAAAACATTGGAGAGATAGATTCATTTCCCAGGTCCCACCCCTTGAAGGCCAGTTAGCCTTCTTGCCTTTCTGAAGTCTTGGTAAAAAATCCTGTGGGTGTCAGCTTAGTGTATCATAGGCCTCCTCCCTTTTCGCTCCTCAATTCAAGACAAGCGCATGGGCTTTTTCGCTGGCTCATAAGTCTGTCCCGTTAATTGCTGGTAGATTCAGGAAGTGCGCACGTGGAATCTGCCGAGTGCAATGAATCCCTCTTGAACAAACTCCAAACTACAAAGTCCAAGCTCCAAACTTTTGATGTTCGTTTGTGTGGCTCCTTTGTTGCTTATCTGTTGTTGCTAGCAGTGGGGTGATGATGGTGTTGTTGCTACTGTTGGTGTAGTTCTGTTATTGTGTCATGATGTGCCTCAAACATTACTTTCATGATGAAGGTAACTTATGTCTGTCGATTTCTTGGAGCGCAGAAAAAAAAATGATATCAACTGTGCTTGTGCCTTCTCCTCCCTCTCTCAATTTCTGGGTCTCTCTAGATGTGCCCTGTTGTGTCTCATGGCTATTGCCTCTCTTCAATGCAAACTATTGCAATACAATACGATACGATACGATACGATACGATACGATACGATACGATACGATACGATACGATACGATACGATGCAATACAATACGATCCGATACGATACGGTATGATTCGATATAATACGATACGATACATACGATACAACACAGCACAGCACAGCACAGCACAGCACAGCACAGCACAGCACAGCACAGCACAGCACAGCACAGCACAACACAACAAACACAACACAACGCAACGCAACGCAACGCAACGCAACGCAACGCAACGCAACGCAACACAACACAACACAACACAACACAACAAACACAAACAACACAACAACACAACACAACACAACACAACACAACACACACAACGCAACGCAACGCAAGGTAATGCAATGCAATGCTGTGTCACACAAAACCAGTACAATGGCAATGCAATATAATGCAATACAATGCAACACAATAAATAGAAAATTACTATAACATTAGGCAACATAATACCCAAAACAATGCAATGCGATATACAACACAGTACAAATTCATTTTTCCAACAAATAAGAACTGCATTTCATAATACATCGTAAAAAAATGTATTTCTACGATATTATATGATACCGTATCATATCATGTCAAGTTATAGCGATGCCATGTCGATATTATATGATACTATATCACATCATGTCAAGTTATAGCGATGCCATGTCGATATTATATACCATATCACATCATGTCAAGTTATAGCGATGCCATGTCGATATTATATACCATATCACATCATGTCAAGTTATAGCGATGCCATGTCGATATTATATGATTACCATAATCACATCATGTCAAGTTATAGCGATGCCATGTCGATATTATATGATACCATATCACATCATGTCAAGTTTATAGCGATGCCATGTCGATATTATATGATACCATATCACCCCCAGTCAAGTTATAGCGATGCCATGTCGATATTATATGATACCTATCACATCATGTCAAGTTATAGCGATGCCATGTCGATATTATAGAACCATATAAGTTATAGCGATGCCATGTCGATATTATATACCATATCACATCATGTCCAAGTTATAGCGATGCCATGTCGATATTATATACCATATCACACCATGTCAAGTTATAGCGAGCCATGTCGATATTATATGTTTACCATATCACATCATGTCAAGTTATAGCGATGCCATGTCGATATTATATGATACCATATAAGTTATAGCGATGCCATGTCCGAAATTATATACCATATCACATCATGTCAAGTTTATAGCGATGCCATGTTGATATTATATACCATATCACATCATGTCAAGTTATAGCGATGCCATGTCGATATTATATACCATATCAACATCATGTCAAGTTATAGCGATGCCATGTTGATATTATATACCATATCACATCATGTCAAGTTAAGCGATGCCATGTCGATATTATATACCATATCACATCATGTCAAGTTATAGCGATGCCTGTCGATAATATATACCATATCACATCATGTCAAGTTAATAGCGATGCCATTCGATATTATATGATACCATATCACATCATGTCAAGTTATAGCGATGCCATGTCCGATATTATATGATACCATATCACGTCATGTCAAGTTATAGCGATGCCATGTCGATATTATATGATACCATATCACGCTCATGTTAAG
Source organism: Monoplex corrugatus (assembly GCA_030674185.1). NCBI lineage: Eukaryota > Metazoa > Mollusca > Gastropoda > Littorinimorpha > Ranellidae > Monoplex > Monoplex corrugatus. Next base: position 5,845,702 of record JAPXFY010000013.1, on the reverse strand, counting down.
TTATAGCAATGCCATGTCGATATTAATGATACCATATCACATCATGTCAAGTTATAGCGATGCCATGTCGATATTATATGATACCATATCACGTCATGTCAAGTTATAGCGATGCCATGTCGATATTAATGATACCATATCACATCAATGTCAATTTAAGCGATGCCATGTCGATATTATATGATACCATATCACATCATGTCAAGTTATGCGATGCCATGTCGATATTATATGATACCATATCACGTCATGTCAAGTTATAGCGATGCCATGTCGATATTACATAAATACCTTTATCACATCATGTCAAGTTATGGCGATGCCATGTCGATATTACATGATACCATATCACATCATGTCAGGTTATAGCAATGCCATGTCGATATTACTTGATACCATATCACATCATGTCAAGTTATGGCGATGCCATGTCGATATTATATTATGATACCATATCACATCATGTCAAGTTAAAGCAATGCCATGTCACGTCCTACTCATCCCTTTGGCACAGTCAAAAACCCTCCAGAACAAACAGGAACCAGAAAAAAAACCCACGAAAGAAGAATACGAATGCGTGTTTAATATAACAAGAGAAGTCAGGCCCAAATTTTCGGCCAACTGGCCTTTGTCAAGCGTAAGATTACAAAGAAACAAACACCAGATACAATAATTAGGAGAAAAAGACTGAAACTTCCCTGCTGCTGTGACCAATGTGAGAAACAGGGAAAAAACTGAACATATTGTTGGTGATCTTGTTGAAATTGTTAGAGGGTTAAGAGTTGCAGTTTGACGAATGTGTTTTTTTCAACTTTTGTTGTTGTTGTTGCTGCTGAGTAAGTTTCGTATCTTTCGTTCTATATCTGTGCAAAAAAGCCAATACCAAACATTCACATAATCAAATAACAACTGCTCGGCTACTTTGCAAAGCGTGAGTACAAAACATCACAAACATTTGTCAAACTTTCGTTGATGCTTGACTCTCGTTCAGCAAAAAATATAAATTGTGAAACAAATTCATAAAAAACAAAAATGCTGACATATTGTTAAAATCTTCGTGTTCGTGTTAAAAATATCATGTATATTATGTTATACTATATCGAGTTCATATGCCAACATTGTCTTTTCATATGGGTTTTAGAATTTTCGTTGTTGTCAATTTTCGTTGCCACATTGTGTGTTAGATGTCTGTTTGATGTGAAGAAAAAGAAGAAGAAAAAGGTTATAAAAAAAAACACATTTGTCAAACTGAAACATCTTAACCCTCTAACAGTTTCAACAAGATCACCAACAATATGTTCAATGTCCCTCGTTAGACGACAAAAACAGAACACCAAACAGAGTGGAAAACTTATGGTTCCTGTCTAGTATTCGTCTGTTACCAAACTGAGTTCAGGCCACAGATATGGAACGAAAGAAAAAGAAATGTACTCTCTAGCATGCCATCTGTATCTGTCTCACCGCGGAAGCCCACTTATTTGTTATTTTCATCTCTTATCTGTTTACTTATCTGCACACTCGTTTATTTTGTAATTCATATATTCGCCTACTTACCTACTTCTTCTTATTCACTTTATTCTCTTACTCACTCACTTACTTGCTTACATTAATTGCTTACTTGCTTGTTTGCTTACTTGCTTGCTTACTTACTTTCTTATTTACTTACATACCTATGATTAATAAAATATTGTCTTTACCTAGTTGATAGACAGCTGAGCATTTGGGTAAATTGACTGGGTGGTGGTGGTTCTGCCATGTCAGAACAAGTTCATACAGAATAGCTAGTAGTGTTGTGATTCAGACCTTTAATTATTTATTTATTTACTTTACATGAGATGTTCTTTTTGAAGGTAAGATACACACCATACACGTGTCATTTACATGTAACCAAGGTTATTTCAGCGGTAGGCTGATAAAATACCAGTATAAAATATAGACTAGGTAAAACTAAATCTAAGTAGGGCCTCAGGACCTGGCCAGCTCATTGGTTTATGTGCAGGCTTAAGGCTTGTGCCACGGTCACCATACACGTGGCACCTGTGACGTCAGTGCATATGGAATTCGCTCCGAGTGCGGAGACGGCATCTTAAGAAGCTGAACTGAAACTGAAACGGAAGCCCACTACCCAACATCGCACTTTTGTAAAGAACTCGGGACGTGCAAAAAAAAATTTTTTTATGCTTTTAAACATGCACACACGTTGATGACTGTGAGACTGGATTGCAACAAAACCCGTGCAGTTCCAAAACTCTCTATTCAAACCTCTGTGTAAACGTACCAACTAGTACAGGGCAATAATGAACTATTCATGGGGGACTTGCAATAAATGAATATTCAATCTAGCTATAAGTCCACCACCTTTTTTTGGCAACCCATATCACGCCTTTGGCACTAATGTTTGCTGTAACAGGATCGATAAAAAACCCAAGAAAGGAAAAGACAGGGTAAGTCCGTAAACCCTCCCTTTGCGGACATGACAATTAATAAACAAATAGTAAAACAAAATGCCCGGGTATTAAATATATCACTGGAAAGCGTAGAGTCTCGATTCAATCTTTGAACAGGTTTTTCTTTCCTTCCTACCCCCAAAATTTGAAAGGGAAAAAAAAACGGATATCAAAAAAATCCAAAACACAGTCCAGCAAGGCACAGGGGCGGGGGACAAGGAGAAAGTTTTATTTCAATGACATCTCACGGAATGACAATGGCATAGGCCACCCTCTCGATAATTCGATCCTCGAAACAGAAGAAATCAGTTTACCCTGTGTGCCCCTTTGCTAGAGCAAACACACAAGGAACATGTCAGAGCCCATGCAAAGTAACGATAATCCAAGGGAAAGGGACAAGGGGGCACAACCAAATACTTTTAAAATATAAACACATACATGATCAGTTTTTTAAGGGAAAATCACCCACCAGAAGCTCATGAAAAATTTCTACGAGGCAGGTGACAGCAAAAGGTAGCCGGGAAAATGAACATCCGGAGAAGGGAAACAGGGTGTCTGGATAAAGCAATGTTTTGAGAGTGACAGCTTTTTCCAGAACGAAAACAAGACCCCAAAAAAACTTAAAACAAGACTAGCACCAGAACGGGCATAGTACGCCTGCCACGATCAAAAAAAATAATTTTATCGAACTCGTTGATCAAAAAATAGAATGGGAAGGCCGTTATTAAAAGACTTGAAGAGATGACATTGGCAAGCAATTTGAGGAACTGGCTTCCAAGCCAATCTTTTTCGCCCCAAAGATTTGGGCCAAAGGCATTGGGGGAAAAACAAAAAAACTATGACCTCATAATCAGACAAGATTTCTGGAAAAGAGAGGACTAAACCCTAAGGCTACGGGGGAGGCAACTGAAAAGAGTTCGTTTTAGATGGACTGGTCGAGGGAAAAACACAAAAAAAAAATTGCCGAAAATCCCTCTAAAGTTGTAGGAGCCCGAGGCAGGTGTTAAGGGCATTCTTCCCCCAAATTTTGACTTTTGGGCTTCAACACCTACTACTTAATGCCTGGGTTCAAACCTAGGTGGAAGACAATTTCTTAACACACACGCACACACACACACACACCCAACACAAAAAAACACACACACACACACCACACACACACTGCACAACACATACACACTGCACCAACACACCACACAAACACACAAACACATAACACACACATACACACACACACGTGCACACACACACATACACAACCCACACACACACACAACACATCACACCCAAAAACAGAACACACACCACACTCACAAAAAACACACATACACACACACACCATACCACACACACGTGCACACACACACACATACACACCACACAAAACACACATAACACACCCACACACACACATACACACACCACAAACACCACACACACACACACACCACACGCCACAAAACACCACGCACACACACCCCACACACACACCAAACAACCACAAAACACACCCCCAACAAAAAACACACACCACCACCAACACAACACACACAACACACACACAACAACACACACAAAAACCAAAAAACAC
>JAPXFY010000013.1:5825772-5841564 GCA_030674185.1 Monoplex corrugatus | reverse complement strand
AAACGATATGAAGATAGAAAAGACTTTTGAAAATGTCTGGTGGAAAAACGTTTACAGGACTTCCGTCCATGTACAGTTTAGCTAGCCGTGGAGTGAACTGAAAACCAGAAGAACTAATCGTGTGGATAGTAGTGAAAGATAAATTAAGTTTCTGCAATTGGGAAAACTTTGACAGAACGTTGGAGTCAAACGTTGTTAGTTTGGTATGGGACAGATCTATTGCTGTTAGCATGCCTTGATGACTTACAGATGGGAGATACGTATAAAGTGAAGTGACAAGATTGCTGGACAAGGACAGTGTCTGTAGATTTTCTAGACCAACAAAACGGGTCATGTTGACATGCTGCAGATGGTTACCTGAGAGATCAAGAAACTTCAAATTGACCAAATGTGTGTCAGGAAGGACAGTCAAAGAGCAGTGGGCAAGACTCAATTGAATTAAATAGGTGTGCTTACTCACATCAGACAGAGTCATACCTGAATCTGTGGCATTTAAGTAGCGTAGCCATGGAAACGCTGAGGCAGGGAAAGGCTGGGGACACAGAAAGGTGTAACCTTGACATAGACAGCCCACAGGACAGATCACATCACACGCCATCTCATCATCATGCAGTGGGCAGTGAGGCCAGCTATCACACAAGTGGTCATCATGAATGCAAATTGTAGAAGATCTGCATCGGAAGAATCCAGGACATGTTACTTGATTGCAACCTTCTTCATCCTCGTGGTCCATACAATCATATATTCCATTACATCGTGTGTAGACAGGAAGACAGTCATTGAACGTACCAGTACAACGATAATGAGTGTCAGGACAGGACTGGTTAGGTTTCATTGGAGTTGAAGAGAAATAGTTGATACCATCAAACTTGATGATGGCTGGAGAAGGAAAACGTTGTGTCCAGTCTATTTTTTCATGTATAGATCTAAGGCAATTGTTTTCATCAGATCCATCTGGACAATAGAACGCTCGGTCACAGACGTTGTCATAGGACACACACTGACCATTAGTGCAGGTAAACATATTGACACAAGGAGGATGTTTACAGAAGTATTCATCACTTTTATCTGGACAATCAGATCTGAAGTCACATACCAGAGTGTAAGACAGCGTAGTGACACCATCATCACACATAAATCTAGGGACTGAAGTAACCTGATGATCTGTTGAATTAAACTTGCCGTGTGTGTCTGACATGTGGCTGTGAAAAATACAAGATGTGTGCCTTTGACCACACACATTAGACTGGTGTGAACTACACACAAGAAATGTATGCGTCACTTGACCATCAGGACATGTTGTCAGAGATTGTTGTCTTGTAGTCAACATGATACGTGATCTGGGAAATGTTGTTTTCATGTTTTCAGTTTGTTTATTGTTCTTCTTCTTGAATTCACACATTGCTCCAATGTATAGCTCCGATTTTTGTGGACACGTATGTAAATTATAAGAACTAATAAGCTTGGAATGCTGTATAGATTTATAAGATCTGTAATATGTGACACACACTTTTTGCCCACTCTCACTGGTTGACCATGTTGGCTTACTCACAGAGTGGTAAAGAATAGTCCTGTCATGGCTAACGATATTCTGTCTGTACATGTTAGGCAACAACATGTCACCAGAATACAATCCAATCCAAACCTCTTCTGACACAATCAACTGTCGTTTGGTCAGATTCTGAATTGTTGTATACCATAAATGTCACATTTAGGCATTCCCAGAGTGCCCCCAACAGAACTGCAGTATTGCCAAGCTCTTTGATCAGCAGGTCTTTCAGAACTGTCAAATCTACGTAGAACGTTACTGCTGATGATTTTGTAGCAATGGCCACATAATGGCACTCCGCCTTGACAGTCAGAATTGCTGAAGGGACAGTGTTCTGTTTCATCCTGTCCATCTTCACATTCTATCCTCAGGTTACAGTCCACGTGATGTTGAAAGCTGGAATAGTGGTCCACTGAACAGTTAAACAAACCACTGGGCAGCTGTTGAGGCATTTTCTGTTCAGGGTGAAAGGAGAAGAACAGTTGGAAACACTTTTTACCCATACAAAGTCGAGAGCAAGGCAAAACATTAACTACGATTTTTTTAGCCTTGTATACTTGAACCAGGTGTCGAACGTCAGATAAAGAAACAATTTGTTTTCTCAGAAAATTGTTGTTGCCATAAACAGATAGGGAGACAGGTTGATTGCTACATTCAGGGCTTTCTATGCTGATCATGACTACATGTCTGACTGGGATGGATATAGTGTTATTTGCATCGAAAGAACCTGGACTGTTTACATTGTCATCAGCTGTCATATATCCAGATGATAGTGACGTCATTACAATGTGGTGGAGTGCAGAAGGGGGTGGAGGGATTAGTGGCAACAGATTACGATTGTCTGGTTTTATGTTATTCTTTTGTGGTGAAACAAACAAACAGACAGAAATGGATATACAAGTGAACATAAGAAAAAGGAAGGAAAAACAAAAACATGTTGGAAACATTTTTGTCCTTACCCTTGCTAACAGATGTGCAAAAGTGTAACAATGATTATGTGCCTTCTGTACTTGATCTAGATGTAGAGATGTAAAGTGTTGTCATTATAGATATCGAGATAAGTATTGATATTGTTGCAATCATCCATGTCTTTGTTTAGCATGCCAGAATATTTACAGCTTAGAGAGATAAGACAATGTTTTCCTTGCTTTTGTTAATGTCATTTGTGATAAACCAAATGGTAGTGTGGTTTCTAAGAAGAATGTTGAGAGTTCCATGGACAGCAAAGAAAACAAACGAGACAGTCTTGATGGAGGCAGACACAAGTAGATCACTCATAAGGAAGATTAGGAAATGACAGGCAACATTTATAGGCCATTTTATGAGGAAGGGGGATTTGGAGCACCTGGTCACAATGGGAAAGCTGGAGGGAAAGAAAGCACCAGGTAGAACCAGGGAGAAAATGCTGGATGGACTTGCAGAGTAGCTGGGGACGAGGAGGGTGGGGGAGATGCTAGGGGCAACGAGAGATAGAGACAGATGGAAGTTCATGATCGCCAACGCCATGCGGCAGGGCACCTGATGATGCTAATGAGTGCTCTCATTACAACCAGCAAGCAATACATAGGTGGTTGTAGCATCCTGTAATTATGTCCCTTCCATTATGAAACAAATGGACAAGGAAACTTGTGTACGAATAAAGGTGATAATGAAAGGTGGAGAAATGTTCTCATCAATGGCACTTACTCTCAACCTGCATACCTGACCTGTGGTGTTCCACAAGGATCTGTCCTTGGCCCTGTTCTTTTCACTCTTTACACCTCCCCCTGTCCACCATCATCAAATCCCACTCTATAAAACACCACTTCTATGCTGATGACACCCAACTTCAAGACAGTGACTAACCTGACAATATACAGCGCCTCCTGACTCGCACCACTGAGTGTTACTCGGACATTAAAAATTGGATGACATACAATAAACTTCAGCTAAATGATGACAAGACAGAAGCTATCCTCATTGGCACCGTCAGAAACTTTCTCAGCTGCCTCCTCTTTCTCTCCCATTATGTAACACATCAGTCCCAATTTCTGATTCAGCTAAAAACCTTGGTGTCTGCATTGACTCTACCCTCTTCATGAACAACTTTGTTTCTCAAACTGCCAGATCTTGCTACTATCACCTCCATCGTATAAGCCTGATCAGGAAGTATCTCTCTGTGGAAACAACTGCAAAACTCGTTCTCTCCTTCATAATGTCTCGCATTGACTATTGCAATTCACTCCTGTCCGGTCTGCCTGCCTCCACCACTCACATCCTACAGCGCATTCAAAACAATGCTGCACGCCTTGTACTCAAAAAGAAAAAAAGCTGACCACATATCTCCTCTCCTGGCACAATTTCACTGGCTCCCTGTATCAAAGCACATGAAGTACAAATTAGACACCATGTGTTACAAAAGCCTCAATAACGCAGCCCCCGATTACCTGTCAAGCCTACTTGAGATCTATGTTCCCTCACGTACCCTCCGCTCTGCCTCCGATCCTCTGATTTTTCGCTTTCCACGCACTAAGCTCAATACCTATGGTCCACGAGCCTTCTCTGTTTCTGGTCCGCTCTCCTGGAACAAACTCTCTCTCTCAATCCATCAGCAACCTACTTTTGTCTCCTTCAAGTCTGCTCTCAAAACTCACCTTTTCTCCTCTGCATAAAATCCTGACCTCACTCAATTCCCTCTGCAGCCTGTCTCCGCTCGGAGGGGAATCACATTGCAATATATAATTGTATATAATATGCTCTCTATAATTTTCCATTGCTTTTATTCTTTCTCCCCATTTATAGCTGTGTGTGTGTGCGTGTGTGTGTGTGTGCGTGGGTGCGTGTGTGTGCGTGCGTGCGTGCGTGTGTGTGCGTGCGTGCGTGTGTGTGTGTCTGTTTCAGCGCTTAGATTTGATTTTATCAAGATTTTGCGCTATATAAATATTGTAATTATTAATTATTATTATACACAATGTAGGTAAGTATTCATGCTTCTGAAATGATTTGACTCAGTTGGTGTTCAAGAGCATCAATAGTTTTATCTGTACATGGTCTGCAGTTTCCATACACACAAGTGGGCGTGTTTGGCTTTTTCTCCCTAACATGGTTTGAATGGCAGAGGTAGAGGTATTGGGCAATGATGTTTTCGTAAGCTATTGACCTCTGAAATGGATTCAGGATTTTGAATGTGTTTACTTGATGTTCTGCACAGTTATGCACTCGACGGGAGAGCAGTCTCTGGTAGATCTCCACGTATGCTAACCTGGAAGATCTGAAATATCTACACCCATATCCCACTTGAACATGTGGTAAGAGCCTTTAAATCCTGAAAACAATGGCTGTAACAGTATTGAATAATGTTGTCTGATATGTGGGTCAAATGGCTGATGTGATGCGTCTAGTGTGTTAGCTAGTGACTGCGTGCTTGTCACCTCTCGCTTTCAGCCTGCACCGCTGGTTAGCACTGCTGCTTGCAGCTATGCCAAAAGGAGAGCAGAATGTGAAATATCTCTCTGTCAGTATATAGCAAGCCCTACACTGTGCCTCCTCGTGGCGACATGTGGTAATTGATCACCTTATGGACACAGGTTAAAACTCGAAGGATTCGGAGGAGGTCTGGCCCCCAGACATGCAGCACGCAGGCCGACTGGCGTGTGGACATACCATGGTGCCCATGAACCAGACCCCCAGCCATGGGTAAGTAGCACCACTGCATTGTGGTTATCTCAAGGGAGAATAATGCAAAGGGAGTAAACCCTGAAAGAAAAATCACCCCTACTGCCTTGTAGGTTGTCGTGGGAACCAGCGATCACACTAAAAAATACACAAGTTGCAATATGGAATGTGAGGACATTGCTGCAAAAGGGAAAACTAGAAAATGTTAAGATTGAGGTGCAAAGGCTTAACATCAATATTTCAGGATGGGTGGAAGTGAGATGGAAGGGGGCAGGCATGATAACATCAGGCGAGCATACAATAATATGTTCTGTTGGAAACACACATTGAATAGGAGTAGGCATCATGATAGAAAGGGACAAGTCAAAGGCAGTAAGGAATACTGGGCTGTGTCAGACCATTTTTTTCTGGTTCAATTGGATGGCAAGCCATCTGATATCAATATCATCCAGGTATATGCACCAACATCTTCGAGTACTCGGGACGAACTTGACAACTAGTACGCAATATTAGGGATGGCCAAGGCTTAATGCAAATCAAAGGTAGTTACAATAATAATGGGAGATTGTAATGCTAAAGTGGGACAGGAGAGGGTAGAGGATATAGTTGGACTTCATGGTCTTGGTACACAAAATGAAAGGGGAGAGAAATTTGTGGAATGGGCACAGATATATGAGTTCATAGAAGGAAACGCCTGGTTTGAGCAGCCTAACAGAAAAAAAGTGGACATGGATAAATCCAGGAGATAATATAAAAATCAAATTGACTACATCGTGATCAACACAAGATTTAGAAATTCTTTGCTGACAGCAAAAGCTTTACCAGGGGCAGACTGCAACAGTGACCACAATTCTGTTATGGGAAGATTTAGGTTGAAACTGAGAAAAAGAAAACAGACCAAAAGTAACATCAAACTAAATCTTGGACTCTTAAAATCAGCGTACATTTTCAAAACAGAGCTCTGGAAGACGTTGGAGACAGTGAGGAAAAGTGGACAAAGTTGAGAAACTCGATAAATGTAACTAGTGAAGATCTCCCTAGAGTAGATAGAAAAGTAAAGATAAACTGGATGACGCTTGAAGGAAGAACGGAGGAAGGCAGGAAAGCAAAGGGAAAGGAGGAAATGAACAGGAAGGTAAACAAAGAAATCAAGAATAGGTGCAATGAAGCTAAGGAAACTTGGCTGAAAACAAAGTTCAAAGAAACAGGAAACTGACACAAAACAGATCCTAACGGCATGCATAGAAAAATTGAAGAAATTGCCCACAGGAAAAAGACATCCACATCAACTGGTTGCTTAAAATCAAAAGATGGTACGCTTACCATGGAAAAAAGACAAAATATTAGACAGATGGGGAGAGTAGATTAAAGACTTTTTGATGATGACAAAAACGAAGAACACATTATAAGGAAAAACGTTGAAAGACCACCCATAATGAAAGATGAAGTTGGAGCAGTACTGAGAAAAATGAAACCAAGAAAAGCCCCAGGACCAGACAATATTACTACAGAGATGACCGAAGCCCTGGAGGAATTTGGTAATGAAAAAATAACGGTCCTCCAAAAAGAAATTTATGACACTGGAAAAATCCCCAAAGATATGTCAAAATCAATTTTCATTGCCGTTCCAAAGAAAACAGAGGCTATAGAATGCAAACTCCATCACATGATCAACTTGATGAGCCATGTAACAGAAATCTTATTAAGAATGATCAAAATGAGGACAAAGAATAAAATCAAAAGTGAAATAGCAGAAGAACAATGTAGATTTGTGGAAAGGAAAGGAAATATTAATGCCATATACATCCTAAGAACTATCATAGAGAGGTTAATCGAGTTGAGTAAGGATTCATATTTATGCTTTGTGGATTATACCAAGGCTTTCGACCAGGTAAGACATGAAGAATTGATCAACCAACTAGAAAGAGTCAATATTAATGGAAAAGATCTACGAATAATCAGAAATATGTATTGGGAACAAGCAGCTGCAATGAGAATAGAAAACGATATAAGCTCTTTCCAAAATATCAAAAGAGGGGTCAGGCAGGGTTGTGTTCTGCCACCAGATTTGTTTTCATTTTATATTGAAACTTAGAAGAATGAGAAACCTAGAAGAATGCCCTAGGATAAAGGATGGAGGAAAAATGATGAAAAACATTTGTTACTCAGATGACACCGTGCTGATTTCAGAAAATGAAAGGGACCTACAAAACCTTGTGAATATAATATCAATGGAGAGGCAAAAACAAAATGTTGGAGCTAAATATCAAGAAGACTGAAGTCATGGTAATTAGTTAATAACAAGCAATCTCCTCATGCATAATAACAATAAATGGCATATGACAGGTTGATAAGTTTAAATATCTGGGAACTGTCATCTCACAAGACGGCCGGTGCACATCAGAAATAGCCAGCAGAATCATCGAAGCCAAAACAGTATTCAACAAATGCCTATCAATTAACATCAAGAAGAAAGTTCTTGAATGTTATGTAGAACCGATAATGTTATACGGTTGTGAGGCATGGTCACTCAACAAGCAAAGCCAGAACATGACTGAGGCAGCGGAGATGTGGTTTCTAAGAAAAATGTTGAGAGTTCCATGGACAGCAAAGAAAACAAACGAGAGAGTCTAGATGGAGGCAGACACAAAAACATCATTCATAAGGAAGATTAGGAAAAGACATGCAACATTTATGGACCATTTTATGAGGAAGGGGGATTTGGAGAACCTGGTCACAACAGGAAAGCTGGAGGGAAAAAGAGCACCAAGTAGACCAGGGACGGACTTGCAAGGTGTCTGAAGACAGAGAGGGTGGAAGATGTGCTTGTGGCAAAAGGGATAGATACATAAGGAGGGCCATGATCGCCAACGCCATGTGGCAGGGCACTTGATGATGATGATGATGATGATGATGATATACTTGGAACTGCGCCAGTGTAAGAAAAGTATATCAACCATTGAGAAATAAGCATACGACTTCGATACACTGTGTCTACAAGAAACTAGAACGCACCGAGAAAAACCAGTAGACATTGCAGATTTCTCAGTAATTCGGACACATGATGGTAGAGGACTGGCTAGAGTCACCAAAAAAACCCTAAAAGACAAAGTGTCCATATAAGACCTAGAACGATGGTGTACTAATTCATGTGAACTGCTGGGCACACGCCTTCCAACGCCAAATGAAAAAAACAATACTCTGTACTCATCAATGCTTATATACTCCATGGATCCTGTACCACAAATACAACGTAGAACTTCCTAGAAGAAATTGAAGACGAACTAGGGAACATTTCTTTGGTATGTGGCAATCTCAGTGCAAGATCTGCAATGTGGGATCAGAATGGTACTAATGCCCAGGAACATGCTCTGGAAAAGATGCTGTGCAATATCCAGCTCAGCCCACTAAGTACGTCACCAATCCATATTAGTGCAAGACAAGGAGGCACAGACAGTACCATTGATATAGAGCTCATCTTTCATAAACTGACACCACTACTGGTGAAGAGACACTGATAACACGTGGCAGCGACCATCTACCAGTGGTATTCAGTATAATGAAACATATATCATCTAGAAACTCCATATCTCAACCAAGAAACCCATTTAAATATGACGGTATAGAATCTAAGTTGCAGAAAGGTAAATTAGACAACACCAAAATGGAGATGGAAAGGCTTAACATCAGTATTTTAGGACTAGGGGAAATGAGATGGAAGGGGGCGGGCATGATAACATCAGGAGAATATACAGTGATATACTCTGGTGGTAATTCACATGAAAGAGGAGTAGGCATCATAATGACAAAGACAAATCAAAAGCAGTTAAGGGATACTGGGCAGTGTCCGACAGAGTTTTACTGGTCAAATTCGGAGGCAAACCTTTTGATATCAATATCATACAGGTGTATGCACCAAAACCCACAAGTACTCAGGAAGACATTGACAACTTCTACGAAGTTTTAGAGATGGCCAAGGTCCAATGTAAATCACAAGAAGTTACAGTCATAATGGGAGATTTTAATGCTAAAGTGTGACAGGATAGGGTGGAGGATATAGTTGAACCTCATGGCCTTGGTACACAAAATGAAAGGGGGGGGGGGGAAACCTGTAGAATCGGCACAGATGAATGAGTTCATAGTAGGAAACACCTGGTTTGAGCAGCCTAACAGAAGAAAATGGACTTGGATGAGTCCAGGAGATAATACCAAAAATCAAATTGACTACATCCTGATCAACAAAAGATTTAGAAATTCTTTACTGACAGCAAAAACACTACCAGGCGCAGACTGCAACAGTGACCACAATCCTGTAGTGCGAAGGTTTAGGCTGAAATTGAGGGAAAGGAAACAGACCAAAAGCAACATCAAACTAAACCTTGGACTCTTAAAGACAGATGAAATGATACGTCAAAAATTTAATGTACATGTTCAAAACAAATTCAGTGCTCTGGAAGACGTTGGTGACAGTGAGGAACAATGGACAAAGTTGAGAAATTCGTTAAATGAAGCTTGTGAAGAAATCCCTAAGGCTGATAGAAAAGCAAAAACAAGCTGGATGACAAATGAAATTTTGGGCTTGATGGAGGAAAGGAGGAAGGCAAAGAGAAAAGAGGAGGTATACAGGAAGATAAACAAAGAAATCAGGCATAGATGCAATGAAGCTAAGGAAGCAAAGAGATAGAAGAACGAAACAGAATGGACCCTCAGGGTATGTACAGATGAATTGAAGAAATTGTCCACAGGAAAAATACATGCACATCAACTGGTTGCTTAAAATCAAAAGATAGCACGCTTATCATGGAAAAAGACAAAATACTGGACAGATGGGGAGAGTACATTAAAGACCTTTTTGAGGATGATAAACGAAGAACACATTATAAAAAAAGAACCTTGAAGGACCACCCATAATGAAAGATGAAGTTAGAACAGCACTGAAAAAGATGAAACCAGGAAAAGCCCCAGGACCAGACAACATTACTAGAGAGATGATTGAAGCCCTGGAGGAATTTGGCATAAAAAAAATAACAGTCCTCCTAAATGAAATTTATGACACTGGTAAAATTCCCAAAGATATGTCAAAATCAATTTTCATTTCACTTCCAAAGAAGACAGGGGCTATAGAATGCGAACTCCATCGCACAATCAGTTTGATGAGTCATGTAACAATAATCCTGTTAAGAATAATCATGATGAGGACAAGGAATAGAATCAAAAGAGAAATAGCGGAAGAACAGTGTGGATTTGTGGAAGGGAAAGGAACTATTATACATCCTAAGAACTATCATAGAGAGGTCAACTGAGATGAATAAGGATTTGTAGTTATGCTTTGTTGACTATACCAAGGCTTTCGATCGGGTACGACATGAAGAATTGATCAACCAATTGGAGAGGCTCAATGTTGATTGAAAAGATCTGCGAATAATCAGGAATATGTACTGGGAACAAACAGCTGCAATGAGAATAGAAAACAATATAAGCTTTTTTTCAAAATATCAAAAGAGGAGTCAGACAAGGTTGTGTTTTGTCACCGGGTCTGTTTTCACTGTATAGCGAAAACATCGTGAGAAACCTAGAAGAAGACCCTGGATTAAAGGTTGGAGGGAAAATGATAAACATTCGGTACGCAGATGACACAGTGCTAATTGCAGAAAATGAAAGGGACCTACATAATCTTGTGAATATACTAGAAATAGAAAGCAAAAGTACGGGGTTGGAACTAATCAGTAGGAAGACTGAAGTCATGGTGATCAGTAAAAAACATGAAATCCCCTCCTGCAAAATAACAGGAAATGGCACAACCTTGACACAGGTTAATAAGTTCAAATACCCGGGAACGATCATTTCATCAGACGGCAGATGCACATCGGAAATAGCTGGCAGAATCGGCCAAGCCAAAATAGCATTCAAGAAGATGAGAAGCATTGTTACCAACATATGCCTATCAATTAACATCAGAAAGAGAGTCCTTGAATGTTATATAGAACCAATACTTTTGTACGGATGCGAGGCTTGGACTATCAGCAAGCAAATCCAGAGCAGGATCGAGGCAGCCGAGATGTGGTTTCTAAGAAGAATGTTGAGAGTTCCATGGACAGCAAAGAAAACAAACAAGACAGTCTTGATGGAGGCAGACACAAGTAGATCACTCATAGGGAAGATTAGGAAAAGACAAGCAATATTTATAGGCCATTTTATGAGGAAGGGGGATTTGGAGCACCTGGTCACAATGGGAAAGCTGGAGGGAAAGAGAGCACCAGGTAGACCCAGGGAGAGAATGCTGGACGGATTGCAGGGTGGCTGGGGTTGAGGGGAATGGGGGAGATGCTGGGGGCAATGAGAGATAGAGATGGTTGTAAGTCCATGGTCGCCAACGCCATGCAGCAGGGCACCTTATGATGATGATGATGAGTATAGAATCTGATATTGTTTATAAGTTCAGAACTACGAAATGAAAATGGAAAAATTGAAACGACTAAACATCTAGTAAACAATCTCCTTGGTGGAACCATGACAAAGAGACTGCCTGGAAAGAAAAGGGGCTGCTGTAAAAACCTGGCAAAAAGATGTCTATATACTGGACTCACACCACACATAACTCTTCTCACGATTAAACAAAACACGATCACAATGTGATGACAAAAGATGATAATAAAAATTACTCAAAACATCATATCATTCATACATATAGCAGCCAAACATCATGGGAAATGCTGTAAAACTCTACATGAAATAGTCTCAACCCTTAAACTCATCCACACCTCTCAGTATCCATGCACACATACAGATAAAACACAGCATTATAAACTCACAAGGTGAGAGGGATGGTTGTCAACAGATAACTGTTAGACTTCTAATAGGAAGGTGTGGGTTCGATCCTTCCTGGGCACCCCCTGCCTGATAAAAGAGAAGTGATGGAGAAATTTCCAATTTCCCAGATGAACATGTGTACAAACTGCCAATGTCTGAAACCACTTCACACACAGAAAATCAAACATGGTCAATGAACATATTGTAAGTCATGTCTATATCAAATGACTTGTGGAAACATGAAGACATGGTCCAGCAAGCACATCCACCAAAGACGGAGTATGTGGACTGTGCAGCAACATACAGTCTGCACAATGGGGTCTAAACAACGTGCATACACACGTCCTAGAAAATGTGAATGCTACAGAAAGATCCAAGGGACTTTGTGCGTGTATCTCTCTCTCTCTCTCTCTCTCTCTCTCTCTCTCTCTCTCTCTCCCCCCCTCTCTCTCTCTCTCTCTCTCTTCTCTATATATATATATATATATAATATACATACACATATATATGTATGTGTGTGGTGTGTATATATGTATATGTATATAATACAAGCTGAGCAATCTGTGCCATCGAAAACATTAAGCAAAGTTCAAGGGGAGGAAAAATCCTTATGATTGCTTGTTTTGTGCACATTAAATTTTCCGTAATAATTAGTTATCTTTATCTTTATGGTAGAAAAACGAAAAGAATTGACAACAACAACAAGAACAACAAGAACAACAAGAACAACAACAACACAACAACAACAGCAACAACAACAAATCTGATATGTGTCAGAAATTTATAATCTTATTATTAGTATTCTGAATTCATGTTGAAACAGTAAACATGTTGAACGTTTTCTTCATGTGTTAAGTATATTACAGGCATATGAGTGTGTATGTGTGCGTGTGTTTGTGCGTGCGTGTGTGCGTGTGTGTGTGCGTGCGTACCTGTCTGTGTGTGTGTTGTGTGTGTGTGTGTGTGTGTGTCTGTGTGTGTCTGTGTGTGTTTGTGTGTGTGTGTTTGTGTGTGCGAGTGCATGCACTCATGCAAAGACTAAGAGTCGGTATGTAGTGTGCAAAGTGTGTAATTAACGACGCCATGAATTGAAACAAAATCCAATTCTTCTTTGCATGCACTGACCAAAAGTAATGAAGTATAATCTCTGAATCTATTATCAAAAGTTTAAGCCATGATTTGTCCAGATAGATGAACTATGTAGCATGATACACTTACACACAAACACACGAACACACACACACACACACGCACATGCAGACACACATGTATTCTAACATTTGCACTTTGACCAACGTTGAGAGTTCCATGGACGTGGAGGCGAGGGGAGAAGAGAAATCGGACGTCTTTTTGTATATGTTTACAGCATATGATTAAGTTGATTTAATGTGTATGTATGTGTATCTTGTGTGACATTAGTGTTGTTTGATGTGTACCCCAAATTATTTATTAAAGCGATCATGCAGGATTACAGTAGCTGATACAACTACATTTTCTATGTGCTCGGGGTTGGACACTAAAATTATGAATGTATGTGAATTTTAAGGTCTGCTAGTTTAGTAAAACATGCATGAGTCCATAGCATATTGGAAGAAACGCATTACCAAACACTCAAACGATCAATAGGAATTATTTTTGAGTGCATGTTTTCACTGACAACACTCGTGACTTTAACACTTGTAGCAATCTTTTTTCTTGAGCTAGTTGTTGTCGTTGACTCACAACCGTCCACATGTAAAGGAGTGGGTTGACTGCAGCGTGGAGTGGTAACAGGAACACTACTGTGGCCACATAGAACTTGTCTGATATAGCAACATCACTTAAGAACATGATGCTGGTCATGCCAAATGACAACCAGAAAACACAGTCCACTATGGTCATTCTTACCAGCAATTGGACTGACCAGTAAAGTGATCTACTGGTTGAATCGAACATGGTGTCATATTTTGGTGCTCGCATGCAGATGATAACATGTCCAGTTATAACCAGTAAGCATAGAATAAAGTGAAATACCCCAATAGCCATAAACCACCTAAAATGTTTATTACAATTATAGCAATCAAATAAAGCCAGACGACACAGACCAGACTGACCTTCAAGACCCCAGTGTGACAGTCCTGGCAAGAAAGGTATCACTGTCAACAAGATTCCAACAAACCAAGTTGCTGCACAAGCCACAGCTGCTGAAAACTTATTGAATTTAGATGCAGTTATGTTGAAACAAAGAATAATAACATAATCCAGTGTGATGAACAAGATAATCAGAACTGAAACTTCCCTGGACAAGAGGGAAAGAAAACCGGCTATTTTACACGTCACACTGTTGGTCCAAGTCTTTTCAAACTGCATATAGTCTCCATGAAATATTTCATTGGCTATGGTAATAATGCATGTGTGGATTCCCATACATATTTGACCAAGCAGCAAATGACCAATAAATAGGATGAATTCTTCTTGAAACATACTTTTGGATACAGGCAGAACCACAAAACAAACGATGTTTCCTATAATGGCAAGCACACTAACCAACCAAAAGTACAACCTGTACAGTTCTGTTGGTAACATTTTTGTGCAGGATGAAAGCAAAGGTTCTGGTGCTGAGCACTTTGTGTTATTTGACACTCTTGGAAGTAAATTCTCACAACATATTCTGTTGTTTGATGAAAGGACAGATTTCAGGGGATGCAACTCTAAAAATAAATGGGAAAGAAAAATGTTTAATGGGTTTCCTCTTATATCTAATTCCATAAGATTTGGTGTGCTTTTAAAGACAGTAGGCTCTATCATTTCGATGGCAGAAAATGATAGATTCAATCGAATAATCTGAGGCAAGTACAAAACTGACTCACTGTCAAATACGTTTAGAAACGTTTTTGATAAGTCCACTTTCCATATTGCATAATGGACATCAAATACTTCTCTTGTCAGTAATGACAAAGGATTATTAGCTAAAATAAGAGTTCTTATATTGAATAATTCTAAAAATAAGCTCATGTTGATGGTTCTCAGTTTATTATTGGCCAGATCGATAAACTGTAAATTTGACAGCTTCATGACTGGTATTTCACTCAATGAACAACGTGAAAGACTTAGATAGACAAGATCTACATTGGTACTGAGATTTGTCAGCTTCATGTCTGAACCGCCGGCGTCCAGATAACGAAGCTGAGGGAAATGATCAACAGAGAAATGTTGATGACACAAAAAAGATTGACCTTGACAAAGACAACCATCAGGACAGCTCATGGAACACAACCATTCATCATCTCCCTGCCAGCACTGATTCCAGCCATCACAGAGATGATCTTCATGCACACACACTCTGGAAACATGACATCGATAAAAACCTGGACACATCACTGTCTCACAGTCTTGTTCATCTTCACCATAAGTACAGTCAGAAAATCCGTTACATCGGGTGTAGACAGGGAGGCAGTACAACCAGTCAGCTGTACAACGATAATGAGTTTCAGGACAAGACACGTCATCTTTCATGGCCTGTTGAGTAAAGTAACCTGTGCCATCCAGGTTGATGATAAGACTTTGCCTTTTGTCTGTCTCCCTGACTGGTTCATGGTAGGTAACAACAGCACAATTGTCTTCATCAGAATCGTCCAGACAATCTGTGTGTCCATTGCAATGTTGACTGTGTAAAATACACTGTCCATTAGAGCACTGAACGCCATTACATGAAGGATGTTGACAGAATGACTCATCACTGTTGTCTGGGCAGTCCTTTCTGAAATCACATACCAAAGTGTAAGGGACTGTAGTGATGG
>JAPXFY010000013.1:5811947-5816947 GCA_030674185.1 Monoplex corrugatus | reverse complement strand
CAAGTTCCCTCCACCTTAACATCATCATCATTAACAACAACAACAACGACAACAACAACAACAACAAACACAATGTGGTTAACATATAGCATTGTGCGTACTAAGGTTATTATTTTTTTAAAATTAAAACTGGCCTTATCACTGTCCCATCTTAACATCATTGTTGTTCTGTGGTGTCCGTATAGGATTAAATAAGAAGTCCCCTTCCCCCACTTCCCCGGGATGGTTATCCCCATCGGCCATATCACCTGAGGTGGGTGTCGACACAAAAACTAAACCAAACCATAAACCCGGGTTGCAATCACGGATATGACACATATTTCTCTCCCATCATCATCATCATCATCATCATCATCATCATCATCATCATCATCATCATCATCATCGTCATCATCATCATCATCATCATCATCATCATCATCATCATCATCATCATCATCATCATCAGGTGCCCTGCCACATGGCGTTGGCGACCATGGACTTCCATCTGTCTCTATCTCTCGTTGCCCCCAGCATCTCCCCCACCCTCCTCATCCCCAGCCACTCTGCAAGTCCGTCCAGCATTCTCTCCCTGGGTTTACCTGGTGCTCTCTTTCCCTCCAGCTTTCCCGTTGTGACCAGGTGCTCCAAATCCCCCTTTCTCTCCCCTTTCCACTGAATCGTACTTAGTGAGTCAAGGTGCTACTCTTAACTCTTTGACTCCCGCACCCTGTCCACTAGTATCCTCATCGTCAACCATGCTAGCAGAGCAAAAACTTAACCCTTACACTCCCTTGCCCTATCCACTATCTTCCTGCAGTAAGTTGGTGGATAGGGTGAGGGAGTCAAAGGGTTACGTTTTTGCACTTGGTGGATAGGGTGCAGGAGTCAAAGGATTAAGTTTTTGCAGTTGGTGGATAGGGTGCAGGAGTCAAAGAGTTAAGGTCGAACGTGCCACAATATGTCATATGGCCAAGCTTAGGATTTACATGCAAATGATTGTGAGTTCGAACCACGGTGTACGCTATTTTAAAACTGGCCTTCCATAATGTCCCATCTTATATCATCATTGCTCTGGTGGCGTCGGTATAGGTTTAGATAAGCCCCCCCCCCCCCCACCCACCCATCCATCCTGCTTCCCCCGGCATTCCTGGGATGGTTATCTCAGGTGGGTGGTGGCGTAAAACTGAACCAAATCAATCAAACATAAAACCGAACCAAATCAAACGTAAAACTAAACCAAATCAAACAAAACTAAACCAGATCAATCAAACATAAAAATGAATCAGATCAAACATAGAACTAAACCAGATCAATCAAACATAAAACCAAATCAAACATAAAACTAAACCAGATCAATCAAACATAAAACTAAACCAGATCAATCAAACATAAAACTGAATCAGATCAAACTTAAAACTTAATCAGATCAAACATAAAACTAAACCAGATCAATCAAACATAAAACTAAACCAGATCAATCAAACATAAAACTAAACCAAATCAATCAAACATAAAACTGAACCAAATCAAACATAAAACTGAATCAGATCAAACATAAAACTAAACCAGATCAATCAAACATAAAACTAAACCAGATCAATCAAACATAAAACTAAACCAAATCAATCAAACATAAAACTGAACCAAATCAAACATAAAACTGAATCAGATCAAATATAAAACTGAATAAGATCAAACATAAAACTAAATCAGATCAAACATAAAACTGAATCAGATCAAACATAAAACCAAACCAGATCAATCAAACATAAAACTGAATCAGATCAAACATAAAACTGAATCAGATCAAACATAAAACTGAATCAGATCAAACATAAAACTGAATCAGATCAAACATAAAACTAAACCAGATCAATCAAACATAAAACCGAACCAAATCAATCAAACATAAAACTAAACCAAATCAATCAAACATAAAACTGAACCAAATCAATCAAACATAAAACTAAACCAGTTCAATCAAACAAAACTGAATCAGATAAAAAATAAAACCAAACCAGATCAATCAAACATAAAACTGAACCAAATCAAACATAAAACTGAACCAAATCAAACATAAAACAACCAAATCAAACATAAAACTGAACCAAATCAAACATAAAACTGAACCAAATCAATCAAACATAAAACTGAACCAAATCAAACATAAAA
This sequence comes from Monoplex corrugatus, assembly GCA_030674185.1. Lineage (NCBI taxonomy): Eukaryota > Metazoa > Mollusca > Gastropoda > Littorinimorpha > Ranellidae > Monoplex > Monoplex corrugatus. The sequence continues at coordinate 5,814,793 of JAPXFY010000013.1, read as the reverse complement.
CTGAACCAAATCAAACATAAAACTGAACCAAATCAAACATAAAACTGAACCAAATCAATCAAACATAAAACTGAACCAAATCAAACATAAAACTGAACCAAATCAAACATAAAACTGAACCAAATCAAACAAAACTGAACCAAATCAATCAAACATAAAACTGAACCAAATCAATCAAACATAAAACTGAACCAAATCAAACATAAAACTGAACCAAATCAAACATAAAACTGAACCAAATCAATCAAACATAAAACTGAACCAAATCAAACATAAAACTGAACCAAATCAATCAAACATAAAACTGAACCAAATCAAACATAAAACTGAACCAAATCATTCAAACATTAAACTGAACCAAATCAATCAAACATAAAGCTGAACCAAATCAAACATAAAACTGAACCAAATCAAACATAAAACTAAACCAGATCAATCAAACATAAAACTGAACCAAATCAAACATAAAACTGAACCAAATCAATCAAACATAAAACTGAACCAAATCAAACATAAAACTGAACCAAATCAAACATAAAACTGAACCAAATCAAACATAAAACTGAACCAAATCAAACATAAAACTGAACCAAATCAATTAAACATAAAACTGAACCAAATCACACATAAAACTGAACCAAATCAAACATAAAACTGAACCAGATCAACCAAACATAAAACTGAACCAAATCAATCAAACATAAAACTGAACCAAATCAAACATAAAACTGAACCAAATCAAACATAAAACTGAACCAAATCAAACATAAAACTGAACCAAATCAAACATAAAACTGAACCAAATCAATCAAACATAAAACTGAACCAAATCACACATAAAACTGAACCAAATCAAACAAAAAACTAAACCAAATCAATCAAACATAAAACTAAACCAGATCAATCAAACATAAAACTGAACCAAATCACACATAAAACTGAACCGAATCAAACATAAAACTAAACCAGATCAACCAAACATAAAACTGAACCAAATCAAACATAAAACTAAACCAAATCAATCAAACATAAAACTAAACCAGATCAATCAAACATAAAACTGAACCAAATCAAACATAAAACTAAACCAGATCAATCAAACATAAAAAGTAAACCACATCAACCAAACATAAAACTAAACCAGATCAATCAAACATAAAACTAAACCAAATCAATCAAACATAAAACTAAACCACATCAATCAAACATAAAACTAAACCAGATCAATCAAACATAAAACTGAACCAAATCAATCAAACATAATAATAATAATAATAATTAATAATAATTACAATATTTATATAGCGCAAAATCTTGATAAAATCAAATCTAAGCGCTGAAACACACACACACACGCACGCCCGCACACACACGCACGCACGCCCGCACACACACGCACCCACGCACACACACACACACACACACACACACACACACACACACACACACACACACACACACACACACACACACACACGGCTATAAATGGGGAGAAAGAATAAAAACAATGGAAAATTATAGAGCATATTATGTACAATTATATATTGCAATGTGATTCCCCTCCGAGTGGAGACAGGCTGCAGAGGGGATTGAGTGAGGTCAGGATTTTATGCAGAGGAGAAAAGGTGAGTTTTGAGAGCGGACTTGAAGGAGACAAAAGTTGGTTGCTGACGGACTGAGAGAGGAAGTTTGTTCCAGGAGAGCGGACCAGAAACAGAGAAGGCTCGTGGACCATAGGTATTGAACTTAGTGCGTGGAAAGCGAAAAGTCAGAGGATCGGAGGCAGAGCGGAGGGTACGTGAGGGAACATAGATCTCAAGTAGGCTTGACAGGTAATCAGGGGCTGCGTTATTGAGGCTTTTGTAGCACATGGTGTCTAGTTTGTACTGTATGCGCTTTGATACAGGGAGCCAGTGAAGTTGTGCCAGGAGAGGAGATATGTGGTCAGCTTTTTTCTTTTTGAGTACAAGGCGTACAGCATTGTTTTGAATGCGCTGTAGGATGTGAATGGTGGAGGCAGGAAGACCAGACAGGAGTGATTTGCAGTAGTCAATGCGAGACATTATGAAGGAGAGAACGAGTTTTGCAGTTGTTTCCACAGAGAGATACTTCTTGATCAGGCTTATACGATGGAGGTGATAGTAGCAAGATCTGGCAGTTTGAGAAACAAAGTTGTTCATGGAGAGGGTAGAGTCAATGCAGACACCAAGGTTTTTAGCTGAATCAGAAATTGGGACTGATGTGTTACATAATGGGAGAGAAAGAGGAGGCAGCTGAGAAAGTTTCTGACGGGTGTCTTGTCATCATTTAGCTGAAGTTTGTTGTATGTCATCCAATTTTTGATGTCCGAGTAACACTCAGTGGTGCGAGTCAGGAGGCGCTGTATATTGTCAGGTGAGTCACTGTCTTGAAATTGGGTGTCATCAGCATAGAAGTGGTGTTTTATAGAGTGGGAGTTGATGATGGTGGACAGGGGGGAGGTGTAAAGAGTGAAAAGAACAGGGCCAAGGACAGATCCTTGTGGAACACCACAGCTCAGGTATGCAGGTTGAGAGTAAGTGCCATTGATGAGAACAGTTTGTTTTCTGTTTGATAGATAAGAAGTGAACCAGGAGAGAGCAATGTCAGAGATGCCAAAAGTATGATGAAGTCTAGAAAGGAGAATACCATGATCAATTGTATCAAAGGCAGCAGACAGATCAAGGAGTGTGAGGAGAGAGACTTTGCCAGTATCAGTTGCAAGGAGGAGATTGTTGAGAATGTGTAGCAGGGCAGTGTCAGTGCTATGGCACTGGTTGTAGGCTGACTGGAGAGGATTGAGGAGATTGTTGGCAGACAGGTGAGAG
>JAPXFY010000013.1:5781947-5786947 GCA_030674185.1 Monoplex corrugatus | reverse complement strand
ATACGATACAATACAATACAATACAATACAATACGATACAATACAATACGTTACAATACGATACAATACAATACGTTACAATACAATACGATACGATACAATACGATACGATACGATACGATACAATACAATACGATACGATGCAATACAATACGATCCAATACAATACAATACAATACAATACAATACGATACGAAACAATACGATACAATACGAAACAATACGATACAATACGATACAATACAATACAATACGATACAATACGATACAATACGATACAATACGATACAATACGATACGTTACAATACAATACAATACGATACAATACGATATGATACGGGACAATACGATACAATACGATACGATACGATACGAAACAATACGATACGATACAATACAATACGATACGATGCAATACAATACGATCCAATACAATACAATACAATACGATACGAAACAATACGATACGATACGATACGATACGATACGATACGATACGATACGATACGATACGATACGATACGATACGATACGATACGATACGATACGATACGATACGATACGATACGATACGATACGATACGATACGATACGATACAATACAATACGATACAATACGATACAATACAATACGATACAATACAATACGATATGATTCAAGACAATACGATACGATGCGATGCAACGCGATGCGACTCGATGCGATTCCACTCCATCCCACTGACTCCTACTCGACTCGACTCGATCCGATCCGATCCGATCTGATCCGGTGCGATGCTATGCGATCCGACACGACACGACACGACACGATACGATACGATACGATACGACACGACACGACACGACACGACACGATACGATACGATACGATACGACACGACACGACACGACACGACACGACACGACACGACACGATACGATACGACACGACACGACACGACACGACACGACACGACACGACACGACACGACACGACACGATACGATACGATACGATACGATACGATACGATACGACACGACACGACACGACACGACACGACACGACACGATACGATACGATACGATACGATGCGATGCGACACGACACGACACGACACGATGCGATACGATTCGACACGATACGATACGATACGATACGATACGACACGACACGATACGATGCGGCACGGCACGGCACGACACGACACGACACGACACGACACGACACGACACGACACGATTCGATGCGATACGTGATATGATACGATATTACACGATGCAATGCAATTGCTATTCAACAGAAGATGCTCAGAAAAAAGCAAAGCCAGAATGTCAGAACTTCGCCTGCACAGTCTGTAGATGAATATGCGCCTCAAGGATCGATGATGTATTCCACGTGAAGATCCACATTAGGCAATAAAAACCAATATGGCCACTCATCAGTGGGATAAACAAGAAATTAAATTATCATCATCACAATGGAATTTAAAGCAGCTCAATAAGTGGAAGAGGTAAAGACAAAAAAGAACATTGATGAAGAAGATTAGGTAAAGACAAGCAACATTCAAAGGAAATTTTATGAGGCGTGAGAAATTAGAGCACCTAGTCACAACAGGAACGCTGGAAGGAAAAACAGCACCAGGTAGACCCAGGGAGAAAATGTTGGACGGATTTGCGGAGTGGATGAAGACAGAGAGGGTGGGAGATGTACTTGCAGTGACAACAGATATATTCTTGCGGAGAGCCATGATCGGTAACGTCATGCGGCAAGGAGCATGATGATGATGATGATGATGATGATGATGATGAGACATGACGATTATCTTCAATGCAATGCATGAATACATTACAATATAACAGAGACTATGTGCATAACCATACTGTATTAAAAAAAAATCTACTAATATTGAGTATATTCCGTGCCACACAATAAAGGTCTATATATATGCAAATATATAATTACCCTTCGCAACTTTCTATAAGGATGTGCTTTCAGAAAGTATTTTCAGACAAATTGGACACATCAGGGTGATATACAAGATAGACTGCCAGGACTGTGACCATAGTTGTATTGGCGAAACTGAGCGCAACTTGCACAAAAGATTAAAAGAACACAAACGTGAGTCCTCTCCAGTGGGAGAACATCTGACCCACACCCGATACCACTTTGAAAAGGACAGTGTGCAAGTTCTTGACAAAGAAGAAAGATGGTTCCAGAGGGGAGTAAAGGAGGCAGTTTACATCGCCGCAAGGAACCCCACCCTCAACCGTGACCGGGGCCGACGCAACCTGCTATCCGTGTACTCCTCACTTATTCAGTCGCACTGTCGTGAGTTCGCTCACGGCGGTGCGCACTGAAGTCAGTTCTCAACCCAGCAGTTGCGCTGAAGAAGTCGGCCGGATCGCCGATGAAAGCTACGTAATAAGTAGCTTTTTTCACTGAGAGACAGGTTCAGCCAGGTAGCCATTCAGAAAGTATCTTTCATGAATATAGGATTTTGTTTAACTGTGAGATACTTTTGCATGTCTGTGCCATTATCATTTTGTCGACTGAAAAAGACCCCACTGTGGGGATGCTGGGGGCTCTTCCAGTATAAATAGTATCTCACCTTCTGTACATTATATGCCACAAATGTCCTTATTTCTGTCACTGTCTTTGTTTCTTCCTTGCTCCTTTGCTTTCTGTCATTTTCTGCCTTGTTGGTCCATTCCTCTTTATGTGTTCGATAAAGTCATACGTACTTTCTCTTACGATTGATAACTGGGTAAGTTCATTAAGTGCATTTTTGGCTCCATGGAAGTGAGAAATACGGAAGCAGTTTTATGTAATTTAGATCCCTTTTTTATGTTTTGGTATCCTTAGTTATGTTTGAATATGTATTCAGGTATGTTCTTAAATCCCCTGTGTGATAAATAGGAAGGAGTGGTCAACGCCAGGGGCATCTCCTTAGATTATGTGCGCGAATACATCGATATGTGCACTTAATTTTCTTTTCCTTTTCTTTTTCTTTTTCCTGTTGAAGCACTGAGTATGTTTTGCAATGGTTATATCCCTGCTATAGCTCTACACAGTCGGCTGGGCTTGAAACAAAAATAACAAGAACACATGAACAATGTTTTCTACTTCTATGCTGTGATTGGAAAAAAGAACAACACAATAAAATCCAACACAATGGAGATGACCGACATGGCTGAAATGCACAGGGAACCCTGCAGTGGCAGACATTAAAAACCAATAACCATGGGATGAAGCACAGAAATAAATTAATACAAACGTAGCGCCGCCCCAAGGGGATATGAGGAGACAAGCAGACATGCCAGTGGAATAGTCTTTTGTGATGACGGAACCGTTACAGGCCAAGCAACACACACATTGTTTTAGCCACAGCCACTCAAACTGTGAATACAAGCCACAGCCACTCAAACTGTGAATACAAGCCACAGCCACTCAAACTGTGAATACAAGCCACAGCCACTCAAAAAGTGAATACAAGCCACAGCCACTCAAACTGTGAATACAGGCCACAGCCACTCAAACTGTGAATACAAGCCACAGCCACTCAAACTGTGAATACAGGCCACAGCCACTCAAACTGTGAATACAAGCCACAGCCACTCAAACTGTGAATACAAGCCACAGCCACTCAAACTGTGAATACAAGCCACAGCCACTCAAACTGTGAATACAAGCCACAGCCACTCAAACTGTGAATACAAGCCACAGCCACTCAAACTGTGAATACAAGCCACAGCCACTCAAACTGTGAATACAAGCCACAGCCACTCAAACTGTGAATACAAGCCACAGCCACTCAGACTGTGAATACAAGCCACAGCCACTCAGACTGTGAATACAAGCCACAGCCACTCAAATGGTGAATACAAGCCACAGCCACTCAAACTGTGAATACAAGCCACAGCCACTCAAACTGTGAATACAAGCCACAGCCACTCAAACTGTGAATACAAGCCTTGTTTCTTTCAGAAAACCTGGGGACATGACAACGATGTAGCACAAAGAGAGAGAGAGAGAGAGAGAGAGAGAGAGAGAGAGAGGGGGGGGGGGAGAGAAAGAGCGAGCGGAAGCGGAAGAGAGGAGAGAGAGGGGGAGAAAGACAGGGGCGGAGAGAGAGGGAGAGGAGAGTGAGGGAGAAAGAGGAGAGAGACAGAAGAAGGGAGAGGCACAGAGAGAGAGGAGGTACAGAGAGAGAAGGAGAGGAGAAAGAGGGAGCGGGAGAGACAGGAGAGATAGGGAGAGGGAGGGGGAGGGAGGAGAGAGGGGAAAGGAGAGGGAATGGAGGGTGAGGGAGAAAGTGGGAGATGTAGAGGGAGTGTAGAGCGAGGGGAGCAAGAGAGAGAGGAGAGAGAGAGTGAGCGAGAGAGTAAAGAGAGATAGGGGAGGAGAGAAAGAGAGAGGAGGGGAGGAGGGGAGAGAGAGAGAGAGAGAGAGAGGGGAGGAGCAAGAAGTAGGAGAGAGGAGAGAGAGGGGAGGAGCGAGAGAGAGAGGAGAGGAGGAGCAAGAGGAGAGAGGGAGGAGAGAGGAGGAGGAGAGAGGAGGGGAGGAGCGAGAGAGAGAGATAGAGCGAGAGAAAGAGAGAGAGAGAGAGGGAGAGAAAGAGAGAGATACAGACAGACAGACAGAGACAGAGAGAGAGAGACAGAGAGACAGAGACAGATAGCGTTTTGCTGCTGTAGTGTTAGTGGCTACTTTTAAAGGCCCATCACATGTTCACAACATCGCAGCCCGCTTTATCGAAACGAACGTTAGTGTCAACATCTCTGTCCACTTAAAGGCGTTCACCACTCACGTCAATCTTCACCTCCCGCACAGAACTGGCCGACCGCACAGAGCGATGGGTGCCAATTCATTACTGGGAGTAAATGATGCGATGCTACGCACATTGTGAGCGAGACTCAAAGGAACGGGAGATACTTCAATTTTAGTTCAAGAGAACTGAGACCTGAAAAATGAAGGTACGTTGAGTATTTGATTTGTTGGAAGACAGCATGGATGTTCTG
>JAPXFY010000013.1:5769447-5776947 GCA_030674185.1 Monoplex corrugatus | reverse complement strand
AGACGGCATAAGAGAACTGAGTGGCAAGCAGAATGAGCACTTCTCCTGACCTTCTCACCTTTGACTGTGTGTTCATGGAGCTGATCAGAGTGTGTGACTGTACAGTGACCCTGACCACAAAATTTGGGGTATTTTCAACAGGCACATGGCGAAGAAATATTCAAGGAAGAACTTCAATTTTTGGCTTGAACTAACCCAGCATGTAAATATTCAGATCTGAAAGTTTCATTTTGATCCTTTATGTTTTGTATTTTTTGTGATTTTTTTTCCTAACCCTTCAAAATGGGCCGTACCTGGGGAAACGCATGGGGAAAAAACTCTCCGTAATGAGTGAGTTTAAGGAGTCCACCGTGTAATGCTCATGTTTTACATCGTGTAAGTCCCAGCTTTCAAGAAGAACGTATCCGATAGCATCCAAGAAGAACGTATTTGATGCTCAAGGTTAATTATATCGTATACACCACGGTGCTTGTTCATTTATAAAAGGTGCGAACGAGTATAGGGTGTGTGACCAGTTTGTAACTTACGTAACGTTTTTTTTTTACAAAGCTTTGATAATGAAAATGGACATGACTGATGAAACTATAGAGTTCCAGTTTGGACAGGGTGTGCTGTATACTTACTTTCATAAATACTGTCTTCGCCAGTCTAGCCAGCAACTCTAGGACATCTGGCTTTCAAGCCAAAGTCCTCGCCATAGATGTTAGAGAAAGGCACTTGAGCCTATGATCTCATGAACAGCTATCGAGAGAGAGGACCAGAGCCCTAAAGGTAATGAATGACAGAAGCAGCAGAAAATTGCCCCAGTAAGATCTAGACCAGGAGGAACAAAAACTTTAGAAGGCAAAAAATTCCCCATATGTTGCTGGCAACCATGAGCCAAGTGGTTAAGACATCCGTCACAAGGTGAGTTTGCCTTGAGAAACCTGACCACCTAGTATGCGTGGGTTCCATTCCGAATAGAGGACGCATTCTAAGAAAAACAAAACAAAACAAAACAAAGAAAAGAGGCCATAGCAGAGGGACTTTATGCCAATGCCTTTAAGTCATAACCTGGATGCGGCCCAGCCTCCTCAGAGTGTCAAGAGTTAAAGGCCGAAATATTAGCTTGATGGGGGTTTCTCATCATCTATCTATCTATCTATCTATCTATTATTATCTATCTATCTATCTATCTATCTATATATCTGTCTATCTATCTGTATGTCTATCTATCTATCTGTCTATCTATCTATCTATCTGTTTGTCTGTCTGTCTCTTGTCATCGATCTATCTACGTTTGTTGTCGTCTGTATGTCTGTTTCTTTGTTATCAATCTATCGATCTATATGTCTGTCTGTGTGTCTATCTATCTTCTACTGTTTGTCTGTCTGTCTGTCTGAAGGTATGTCTGTCTCTTTGTCTATCAATCTATCTATCTATATGTCTGTCTGTTGCTATCTATCTATCTATCGTTTGTCTGTCTGTCTCTTTATCTATCAATCTATATATATATATGTCTGTCTGTGTGTCTATTATCTATCTATATATCTATCTATCTATCTTCTATATCTATCTATCTATCTATTGTTTATCTGTCTGCTATTTGTCTGCCTGTATGTCTATCTATCTATCTATCTATCTATCTATTTATCTATCTATCTATCTATCTATTGTTTATCTGTCTGCCTATATGTCTGCCTGTATGTCTATCTATCTATCTATTCTATCTATTATCTATCTATCTATCTATCTATCTATCTATCTATTTGTTTATCTGTCTGCCTATTTGTCTCCCTGTATGTCTATCTATCTATCTATCTATCTATCTATTTATCTATCTATCTATCTTATCTATTTGTTTATCTGTCTGCCTATATGTCTGCCTGTATGTCTATCTATCTATCTATTATCTATCTATCTATTTATCTATCTATCTATCTATCTATCTATCTATCTATTTATCTCTCTGTCTATCTACCTACCTATGTAAAGCAGCCCAGTCCTAATGCCAATGTCTTTCAGCAATAAAGTGATTTCAAGCATGTCTATTTATTTGCCTGCCTGTCCTCTATTTAATTCTATTTCCGTTTTCCCCAGATGGATATACGGCAAGTACTACCAGCGGCTGCTGCTCTGTTTACAATGTTAATGGCATTTAATGTGTCCTGCTCTGGTAAGTTGCTATTGTGTTTTTGTCCTGTTGTGTTTGCACAGGCGAGCGCGTACGCACAAACACATAGAAAATAAGTGCTTAAATAACACACGTTTGAAAAGTTCAGGCGCGCTGTAGAAGTTGCCGCTTATTTTGTGTTTGTTCGCACTGGACGGAGTGGTGTTGGGTGATGTGACTACACCAATATGTCTGGCATTGTTTTTCTGCTGTTTTTTTGTGCCCACATCGAGGTGTTGATCGCCTTCCATACTTACTGCTTTGTCTAATATTCGAGGCGAAATATATCCAAATCCTGCACATTAATTTTAATGTAGGTCTGTGAATATATACGAAGATTGTTATCATTCTTGCCGATTGCATGGAGCCATATCAGAGTTATAACAATTTCAAAACACACACAGTACTTCATCAGGGAAAATATCCATCATCATCATCATCATCATCATCATCATCAAATCATCATCATCATCATCATCATCATCATCAAGTGTCCTGCCGCATGGCATTGGCGATCAAGATCCTCCGTGTGTATCTATCCCTTGTTGCTGCAAGCACATCTTCCACCGTCCCCGTCCTCAGTCACCTTGCATGTCCATCCAACATTTTCTCCCTTGGTCTACCTGGTGCTCTCTTTCCCTCCAGCTTTCCTGTTATTACCAGGTGCTCTAATTGACCTTTCCTCATAACATGGCCTAGAAATGTTGCCTGTCTTTTCCTTATCTTCCTTATGAATAATCGTCTTGTGTCTGACGCCATCAAGACTGTCTCGATTGTTTTCTTTGCTGTCCATGGAGCTCTCAACATTGTTCTTAGAAATCACATCTTGGCTGCCTCAATCTCGTTCTGGCTTTGCTTGTTGACTGTCCATGCCTCACAACCGTACAACATTATTGGTTCTATATAACATTCAAGAACTCTCTTCCTGATGTTAATTAATAGGCATTTGTTGGTAAGAATATTTTTCATCTTATTGAATGCTGCTTTGGCTTGGCCGATTTCTGCTGGCTATTTCTGATGTGCATCTGCCGTCTGGTGAGATAATCGTTCCCAGATATTTGAACTTATCAACTTGTCTCAAGGTTGTGCCGTTTGCTGTTATTTTGCATGAGGAAATTTCATGTTTTTACTGATAACCATGACTTCAGCTGGAACGCTTTATTTTTGCTTTTTATTTCTATTATATTCACAAGGTTTAACTGGGGAAATAGGAAAACAACATTAAGTACACACACCAATGCACCCGCGCACATAATCTAAGGAATATCCTTGGCGTGGACCACTCCATCCAATTTATCATACAGGGGATTTAAAAAAACAACATACCTGAATACATGTTTTGCGTGCTATAGGAGTTAGTGTTTATTGTGTGGGTATTATCACTGGACAGTGTAGTGTTGGATGACGTGACCAAACCAATCAGCTGACGTTGTTCCAGGAGAATTGATAAAATATGCTGGAAAAAAAACCTAAAAGCAGTGCACCATCTTTGGCAGAGTCATTCATCTCCACCTGTTCAACGCAATGATCAAAATGGGTTTTCCTAAACACCTCATTTTATTAGTTGCCTCATTATATAAAGACCGAAAGGCTGCAGTTAGATGGAACAATCAGAAATTTGAAATCTTCATCATCAACGAGGGAGTTAGACAAGGTCTTATCCTGTCACCGTATCTCTTTAACATCCACACGGACCAAGTCATGACAGATGCCGATGCAGAAGGCATGGGCATCAAGATGGGAGGAACAAATCTTACATTACAAACTTGAGCTATCCTGATGATACTGCGCTGTTAGCAGATAACATTACCAGCATAGAAATGAATTCTATACAGGGTAAATGCACAGGCAAAAAGGCTGGCCTAAACTTGAACGCCAAGAAAACAAAAGTGCTACATATCAAAGGCAAAGACATTGAAAATATTCATGACATCTTATCAACAAAGTTCGTTTAAAATGTTAAGCATTTCAAATATTATGGTTCTGTAAAAACTGATGATGGAAACTGCTCCAAAGTCATCAAAATAAGAATTGAAATGGCAAATTGAAAAAAAGACAAAATGGTCCGACTCAACAACATCTGGAAAGACGGAGGCGTACCAAATGGTGTGAAAATTAGAATTTTACATTGTGTGATCTGGACACTTTCAGTTTCAGTTTCAATTCTCAAGACGACGTCTCCGCGCTCGGAATGAATTCCATATGCACTAACGTCACAGGTGCCATGTGGCGGAGAAGATCCAGAATGGTCATGGCACAAGCCTTAAGCCTGCACATAAACCCATGAGTTGGCCAGGTCCTGAAGTCCTACATAGATAGTTCCATAACCCTGGGGTGATAGTAGAGTGAGGTGGCAGAAACCTCAATTTCTCCCGGGGCCAGCACCACGAGGGCGGCGCCCATAGCCTCTCCCTCGCTTCTTTTAACCAAAACTTCAGAAAGGCAAGAAGGCTAATTGGTCTTCAAAGGGTGGGACCTGGGAAATCAACCTCTCCAATGTTTTATACAAGGCCGTTGGATAATGCCCTGCTCTTCACGATTTTCTAGTGCCGTGGGATCTTTAGCATGCACAGCCAGAAGGCACACGGGTCCGTCTCGTTTTTCGTCCTCTTCCGAAGGACTAGACGTTCAGTTCGATTTTCTGGTCAAACTGAGGGCAAAATTCTACGCGGAGCCAACCCTGGAATCTCGAGTTTAGTTATTTGCAGGCGAACGTCTGAACCATTCTGTCACTCTTCTCCCCTCTTCTCCCTGATCTGGCCAGTCATGATTTATGACTGCTAAGCTTGGGCTCAGAAAAGCTGATTGCAGAAGAATTGAAGCAGCAGAAATGTGGTTTTGTGTGAGACTTCCATGTGTCAATGAACAGATAGAAGAACTAACCTTAGTGTTCTTGAAGAACTTGATGCTACCAGAAAACATGTCTGTTTTCAGAGTTTTGATAGGAACAAGAAGAAAGAGGAAAAAAAAAAGAGAGAGAGAGAGAGAAAGAGAGAGACAGGGAGAGACAGGGAGAGACAGACAGAGAGAGAGAGAGACAGACAGACAGAGAGAGAGAGAGAGGAAAAAAAGAAGAAGGAAAAAAATGATAAAGAAAAAAAAGAGAAATGAAACGGAATCAAAAACAAAAATGTTATTGATAATGATAACATTGGTCACGACGATGAGATGGAAAAAGGGAACGAGGAGGAGGAAGACGATAACATCAGTGACGTCACCTATGATAACGATGACAACGATGGTGATGATAATGATGAACATGGTAAAGGCATCAACGACGACGATTATGGTGATGTCATAATAATGGCACACACACACACACACACACACACACACACACACACACACACACACACACACAACACACGCACGCACCACACACACACACACACCACACACACACACACACACACACACACACACTCACATAGACACACACACACACACACACACACACACACACACACACACACACACACACACAACAACACACACCACACACACACACACACACACACACACACACACACACACACACACACACACACACACACCAACAACACACACACACACCACACACACACACACACACACACACACACAACACACACACACACACACACACACCACACACACACAACACTACGACAGCGCCAGACACAGAAAAAAAACAAAGTCAACTGATCATGTCATCAGACAATACGACCCCCATCAAATAATAAACCTACTATGTATATGCACGTTATGAAAGGAATGTATGTGATGTGATTAGACTATATAGGAACCACCACAATATGCTCAAAATTTGTTATATTGCGACGTTACGAGACGACGATCGCGATAGTGTGATGATGATAGATGATGATGAGACGACGCACGATGCAAATGTACGACGACGACGATGACGACGACGACGACGACGACGATGATGATGATGATGATTGATGATAATGATGATGATGATGAGACGACGAGACGTGAGACGACGACGACGACGACGTGACGATGATGATGACGAAGATGACGACGACGACAGACGATGATGATGACGACAACTGATGACGACGACAACGACGATGATGACTGACGACAACGACGCGACAACGAAAACCGATGATGACGATGACGACGACGACGACGACGACGACAATAACATCGAAATCGATGATGTTACTAAATACTGATGACGACCACTATACTACTGAAGTTACATGATTTTGAGCCTGCTCACAATCAGAGCCTGCTCACAATCAATAACCAATTAAATGAAACGAACCCAAGCGAGACATCAACATCACCGACTCCGAGCAATCATATCCGACCTGCTTTGATCGAGCTATCTCTTTTCCATATTGCGTGCTTAACTGATCGATCACACCACCAAGTCAACTTCAGAGATCCAAAGTTTACATTTGAACCTTCTAGCACACCACACGTGATGCAGAAAGAGACGTCTTTATTGTAAGGTGGGGAATTGTCTTAGAGAAATAATGTATCGTATCGTGTTGATACGTATACCAGGAAGAGAATTCTTGAGTGTTATATAGAGCCGGTACTGTTGTGAGGCGTAGACAGTCAACACGCAAACAGTCAACACGCAAGCTCAGAACAAGATTGAGTTCTGCAGTGTTGTATAGAACCAATATTGATGTACGGTTGTGAAACGCGGACAGTCATCACGCAAAGTCAGAACAAAATCGAGGCAGCTGGAATGTGATTTCCAAGAAGAATGCCAAGAGTTCCATGGACAGCAAATAAAACAAAGGAGACAGTATTGAAGAAGGCAGACACAAAAAGAACATTATCAATTAACATCGGAAAGAGAGTCCTTGAATGTTATATAGAACCAATACTGTTGTACGGGTGCGAGGCGTGGACAGTCAGCAAGCAAAGCCAGAGCAGAATCGAGGCAGCCGGGATGTGGTTTCTCGGAAGAATGTTGAGAGTTCCATGACAGCAAAGAAAACAAACGGGACAGTCTTGATGGAGGCTGACACAGATGGATCACTCATAAGGAAGATTAGGAAAAGACAGGCAACATTTATAGGCCATTTTATGAGGAAGGGGAATTTGGAGCACCTGGCCACAACGGGAAAGCTGGAGGGAAGGAGAGCACCATGGACACTCATGCTCCAGCCACAACCCGTCTTTTACCTGACCGCCCCCCTACCCCCTGGCTCACTCATGAGATCGCCTGTGCAAAACGTGCCCGCCGCAGAGCAGAGCGCCGCTGGCGCAAATCCAAACTCACTGTACACAGGCAACTTTTCCAAGCCTCTAAAACAAAAGTATCCACCCTCATTGCATCAGCAAAAACAAGCTATTTCCAAACCAAAATTCTGAATGCC
>JAPXFY010000013.1:5759447-5761947 GCA_030674185.1 Monoplex corrugatus | reverse complement strand
AAAGAGGGTTAGCTTCCCCAGACAAATGTAAGAACAAACAAAAAGAAGGGGAGAGAAAGAAGGAAACAAACAAACAAACAAATAAACTTTACCGTCTACTCGATAGAACAAACTGCCTGATGTAAAATATTTAACGAAACATAGCAGATATCTTTGAGGAAGACAACACAAAACAACAAAGGGACAGAAGAAATACTGCTGTTGGCATACCCAGCCAGGTCTTCTGCTCTGCTATTCAGCCATCAGTTGTCTTTCTTTGTTTTTCCCCAGCTCAACAGTGCCTCGGGGAAATAGCCGTTCTGTTGTTGTTGTTGTTTTGTTGTTGTTGTTGCTTTCTTTCTTTTTTTTTTTTTTTTTTTTTTTTTTTGGGTGGGGGGGATCAGAGTTTTTTCCCACAAAGCTTTGTGGGAGAGTTCAGGTAATCTTGCTATTTATCTTTTATATAATTCTAAGATGATGAAATAAGATGGACAGAGGAAGTGCATGCATTCTCTCTCTCTCTCTCTCTCTCTCTCTCTCTCTCTCTCTCTCTCTCTCTCTCTCTCTCTCTCCTCTCTCTGTCTCTCTCTGTCTCTCTCTGTCTCTCTCTGTCTCTCTCTCTTCTCTCTCTCTCTCTCTCTCTCTCTCTCTCTCTCTCTCTCTCTCTCCCCTTTGATATCGCTGTTTATGATGGTGTCTTCTCTTTGTCCTTTGGTCTTTCCTCTTCTCTGGTGGGCTTCTTTGGTTGTTTGATGTTCGTGATGGTGTCTTCTTGTTCCTTGGTCGTCCCTCTTCTCTAGTAGGCTGTTTTTGGAGTTTGCTTTGGTGACTGTCATATGTTGGTTTTGTGTGGATAGAGTAGCTCTGGCATCAGTTGTTTTGGTTGCTGTTTTCTTGGGTTCTCCTCTCTTGTTCCTTGTCTTCGTGGTTTCTTGCAGGAATCTCTATGTGCATCATTGAAGGCTATCACACATTCATTCATTCAGTTAACATTCGGCTTAGTTGTCATTCATTCAGTTTTTGGTTAGTATAGCAAGATTCCCGCTTTCATCATTTCTCCATTGAGTGTTTACTCTCTTTATTTTTTTGTCTTCCTGTTAGTGTTGTTGTTGTTGTTGTTGTTGTTGTTGTCGTCCGAACTCTTGTGAATGTCTTTGTTTGTTATTGTTTGTGTACGTTTGACACAGGTCACGTGACAGAGAATGTGTACTTGTCTTGTTTTGTTGATCAGAAAACGTTCTTCGTTCAGTTTTCGTGTATTTCTTCCTTTCTGGAAATTACGTTATTCTTGTTGGATGATAAAGATTCGTAGCAGCTGATGCACTGAAGTTCCAGGAACCAGAAGAACAAGAAAACCAATGTAAAAGGGCATTTAACAAAACAAGACAAAACAAACGCAAATTTTCGGCCAACTGGCCTTTGTCAAGCGCGAACGCACGGTTACAAACAGACCACAAACACCAAACAACGGATAATAAAAACATGACTAAAAACTTCCCTGCGCTGCCATGGATAAAAAGGGACCAAAATCAGGGAAGTTTTTAGTCCTGTTTTTATTATCCGTTGTTTGGTGTTTGTGGTCTGTTTGTGACCGTGAGTTCGCGCTTGACAAAGGCCATTTGGCCGAAAATTTGCGCTTGTCTTGTCTTGTTTTGTTAAATACGCGCTTACATTGGTTTTCTTGTTCTTCTGGTTCCTGTTTGCTTGGGCGCGGGCAGTCGCATTTGTTTTGGATACTGAAGTTACAGTTTGAATTTTGTACAAATCAGCTTCTTGTTCTCTTCTCCATTAAATCCAGGAAGATTCATGGCCGCCGCACTGGAGAACTGTTCACCAGATTCTTTCGGCTCTGTCGGTTGTGTCCAAAAGCCTGGGTCTCTGTAGATGGCTGCTCTGCCCATTCAGCAATGTTGTCAGTTTACCAGCTTTGTTTAATTGTTTTTTTTCTGTCTACCCCGCCATATGCCTTCCTCAAAACACCTTCGATAATTGATTTAGCAAGGACATTGGAAAAAAACCCTCATGTAATCATACACTGATTTAGCAAGGACATTGGAAAAAAAACATCATATAATCATACACTGATTTAGCAAGGACATTGAAAAAAAAAAACATCATGTAATCATACACTGATTTAGCAAGGACATTGGAAAAAAAAAACATCATGTAATCATACACTGATTTAGCAAGGACATTGGAAAAACATCATGTAATCATACACTGATTTAGCAAGGACATTGGAAAAAAACATCATGTAATCATACACTGATTTAGCAAGGCCATTGGAAAAAAAACATCATGTAATCATACACTGATTTAGCAAGGCCATTGGAAAAAAAACATCATGTAATCATACACTGATTTAGTAAGGCCATTGGAAAAAAAAAACATCATTAATCATACACTGATTTAGCAAGGACATTGGAAAAAAACCATCATGTAATCATACACTGATTTAGTAAGGCCATTGGAAAAAAACATCATGTAATCATACACTGATTTAGCAAGGCCATTGGAAAAA
>JAPXFY010000013.1:5751947-5754447 GCA_030674185.1 Monoplex corrugatus | reverse complement strand
GTGTGGGGTTCAGTGGTGTCGTGTGGTGTCGTGTGTGTCGTGTGGTGTCGTTTGGTGTTGTGTGTTGTTGTGTAGTGTCGTGCGGTGTCGTGTGTTGTTGTGTGGTGTTGTGTAGTGCTGTGTGGTGTCGTGTGGTGTTATGTGGTGTCGTGTGGTGTCGTGTGATGCCGTGTGGTGTTGTGTGGTGTTGTGTGCTGTTCAGTGGTGTCGTGTGGTGTTGTGTGGTGTTATGTGGTGGGTGGGTGTTATGTTGTGTCGTGTGGTGTTGTGTGGTGTTCAGTGGTGTCGTGTGGTTTTGTGTGGTGTCGTGTTGTGTTATGTGGTGTTGTGTGGTGTCGTGTGGTGTCGTATGTTGTTGTTTGTGTTGTGTGGTGTTGTGTGGTGTTGCGTGGTGTTGTGTGGTGCTGTGTTGTGATGCATGGTGTCGTGTGGTGTTCAGTGGTGTCGTGTGGTGTTCAATGGTGTCGTGTGGTGTCGTGTGGTGTCGTGTGCGGTGTCGTGTGGTGTCGTGTGGTGTTGTGTGGTGTCGTGTGTGTCGTGTGGTGTCATGTGGTGTCGTGTGGTGGTCGTGTTGGTGCCGTGTGTGTCCGTGTGGTGTCGTTGGTGTGTGCCGTGTGGTGTCGTTGTTGTGGTTGTGTGGTGTTATGTGGTGTCGTGTGGTGTCGTGTGATGGTTGTGTGGTGTTGTGTGGTGTTCAGTGGTGTCATGTGGTGTCGTGTGGTGTTGTGTGGTGTTATGTGGTGTGGTGTGGTGTTATGTTGTGTGGTTTTATGTGGTGTTGTGTGGTGTTCAGTGGTGTCGTGTGGTTTGTGTGGTGTCGTGTTGTGTCGTTTGGTGTTGTGTGTTGCTGTGTGGTGTCGTGCGGTGTCGTGTGTTGTTGTGTGGTGTTGTGTGTGCTGTGTGGTGTCGTGTGGTGTTGTGTGGTGTCGTGTGGTGTCGTGTGATGTTGTGTGGTGTTGTGTGGTGTTCAGTGGTGTTGTGTGGTGCCGTGTTGTGTTGTGTGGTGTTATGTGGTGGGCTGTGGTGTTATGTTGTGTCATGTGGTGTCGTGTGGTGTTGTGTGGTGTTCGTGGTGTCGTGTGGTTTTGTGTGGTTGTCGTGTTGTGTCGTGTGGTGTTGTGTGGTGTCGTGTTGTGTGTTCAGTGGTGTTCAGTGGTCGTGTGGTGTTGTGTGGTATTGTGTGGTGTTGTGTGGTGTCGTGTGGTGTCGGTGTGGTGTTCAGTGGTGTTGTGTGGTGATGCGTGGTGTCGTGTGGTGTCGTGTGGTGATGTGTGGTGTCGTGTGGTGTCGTGTGATGTCGTGTGGTGTTGTGGTGTGTGGTGTCAGTGGTGTTGTGTTGTGTGGTGTTATGTGGTGGGCTGTGGTGTTATGTTGTGTCGTGTGGTGTCGTGTGGTGTTGTGTGGTGTTCAGTGGTGTCGTGTGGTTTTGTGTGGTGTCGTGTTGTGTCGTGTGGTGTCGTGTTGTGTTCAGTGGTGTTCAGTGGTCGTGTGGTGTTGTGTGGTATTGTGTGGTGTTGTGTGGTGTCGTGTGGTGTCGTGTGGTGTTCAGTGGTGTTGTGTGGTGATGCGTGGTGTCGTGTGGTGTCGTGTGGTGATGTGTGGTGTCGTGTGGTGTCGTCTGGTGTCGTTTTGGTGTTATGTGGTGTCGTGTGGTTTTGTATGGTGTTGTGTGGTGTCGTGTGGTGTCGTGTGATGTTGTGTGGTGTTGTGTGGTGATGTGTGGTGTCATGTGGTGTTGTGTGGTGATGTGTGTTGTTGTGTGGTGTTGTGTGGTGTCGTGTGGTGTTGTGTGGTGCTGTGAGATGTTGTGTGGTGGCACGTGGTGTCACGTGGTGTTGTGTGGTGTCGTGTGGTGTCGTGTTGTGCTGTGTTGTGTTGTGTGATGTTGTGTGGTGTCACGTGGTGTTGTGTGGTGTCGTGTGGTGCTGTGTGGTGTTGTGTGATGTTGTGTGCTGTTGTGTGGTGTCACGTGGTGTCACGTGGTGTTGTGTGCTGTTGTATGCTGTTGTGTGGTGTTGTGTGATGTCATGTGGTGCTGTTTGGTGTTGTGTGGTGTTGTGTGATGTCGTGTGGTGTTGTGTGGTGTTGTGTGGTGTTGTGTGGTGTTGTGTGGTGTCGTGTGGTGTTGTGTGGTGTTGTGTGGTGTTGTGTCCTGTGTGTTGTTTTATTATTATTATTATTATTATGAACATTTAGTACGCCTAATCAAATTAATGCCCTAGGCGTTTACAATGGCAAAACATATAACCAGAATCACAAGCACACACACACACGCCCACAAAAGCACCCACACACACACAAACACACACACACACACACACACACAAACACACACACACAGCATGACATGCAAATACAATGACACATTGACACTAAGACACTATAATGTCACCATTACATTACATGGGGGGAAGGGGGCAGAGATTACCAGTTTTGGGAAACAGGTGAGTTTTGAGGGAGCGTTTGAATGTGGACAGAGAGGGTGAGTATCTAAGAGAGC
>JAPXFY010000013.1:5734447-5736947 GCA_030674185.1 Monoplex corrugatus | reverse complement strand
CAGAGTGGCTGGGGACGAGGAGGGTGGGGGAGATGCTAGGGGCAACGACAGATAGGGACAAATGGAAGTCCATGATTGTCAAAGCCATGCGGCGGGCACCTGATGATGATGATGATGATGATGATGATGATGATGATGATGATGATGATGATGATGATGATGATTCCAATTCACACACATTTTTCCATCCCCCACCGAAGCCAGGGGCTCTTTCAGTATAAATGGTATTCCCACTTTCTTGAGATTATGTGCTAGAAATGTCCTTTTATCTGTCATCCTCTTTGTTTCTGCCTTGTTCCTTTGCTTTCTGCCATTTCTTTCTTTAATTGCCTGCCTTGCTGGTCCATACACCTGTGTGTATTCGATAAAGTCTTACGTACTATCTCTTAGGATGATAGTTGGGTGCATGTATCAATTGTATTTTTTGTTCTGGGGAAGTGAGATGTGCGGAAACAATTTTAGATAATACAGGCCTGTTTTTTACATGTTTTATTGTTCTTAGTTCTATATACATGTGTATTTAGTTTTTTTTTCAAACCCTCTCATCGATAAATTGGACGGAGAGGTCAATGCCAGGGGAGTCTCCTTAGATTATGTGCGCAACTGCATTGATATGTGTAGCATACTTAAATTCCTTTTCTGTTGAAGAATAATGAATGTCTTGAAACGGTTAGTACAGCCCTGATGTGGCTCTGCGCAGTCGGCTGGGCTTTGAGCAAAAATAACAAGAGCAATAACAATAACCATAACCATTCCCTTCCCCAATTAATGTTTATATTTAGGCTTTTGACTGATGTACAACAACCTTTGACAGATGTACAACCTGTGTCTGATGTACAACAACCTTTGACTGACGTACAACAACCTTTGTCTGATGCACAACAACCTTTGTCTGATATACACAACCTTTGACTGATGTACAACAATGTCGATTACACGTTTGTCTGATGTACAAACTAAGAAACCATTTGAGTGTCAAGATTGTTTTTACAACAACATTTGACTGATGTACAACAACTTTTGTCTGATGTACAACCTTTGACTGATGTACATGTACAACAACCTTTGACTGATGCACAACCACCTTTGACTGATGTACAACAACATTTGACTGATGTACAACAACCTTTGACTGATGTACAACAACATTTGTCTGATGTACAACAACCTTTCTCTGATGTACAACAATATTTGACTGATGTACAACAACCTTTGACTGATGTACAACAACATTTGTCTGATGTACAACAACCTTTGTCCGATGTACAAGAACCTTTGACTGATGTAAAACAACCTTTGACTGATGTACAACAACATTTGTCTGATGTACAACAACCTTTGTCCGATGTAAAGAACCTTTGACTGATGTAAAACAACCTTTGACTGATGTACAAGAACCTTTGTCTGATGTACAAGCAACCTTTGACTGATGTACAACAATCTTTGTCTGATGTACAACATTTGACTGATGTACATGCACAACAACCTTTGACTGATGTACAACCACCTTTGATGCACAACAACCTTTGTCTGATGTACAACAACCTTTGTCTGATGTACATGTACAACAACCTTTGACTGTATGTACAACAACCTTTGACTGATGTAACAACACCTTTGATGTACAACAACCTTTGCTGATGTACAACAACTTTGTACTGATGTACATTTATCACAACCCTTTGACTGATGTACAACAACCTTTGAGTGATGTACAACAACCTTTGACTGTGTACAACATTTGACTGATGTACAACAACTTTGCTATGTCACAATCCCTTTATGATGTACACCACTTTGACTGATGTACAACAACCTTTGATGATTACAACACTTTGACTGCTGTACAACATTTGACTGATGTAAACAACATTTGTCTGATGTACAACCCTTTGTACGATGTACACAACTTTGACTGATGTAAAACAACCTTTGACTGATGTACACAACATTTGTCTGATGTACAACAACTTTTGCGATGTAAAGAACTTTGACTGATGTAAACAACCTTTGTCTGATGTACAAGAACCTTTGTCTGATGTAACAACATTTGACTGATGTACAACAATATTTGTCTGATGTACAACACTTTGTCGATGTAAGACAACCTTTGACTGATGTACAACAACCTTTGACTGATGTACAAAACATTTGTCTGATGACAACAACATTTGACTGATGTACAACAATTTTGATCTGATGTACAACCACTTTGCATGCACAACAACCTTTGACTGATGTACAACAACCTTTGCTGATGTACATGTACAAACAACCTTTGACTGATGGACAACAACCTTTGACTGATGTACAACAACCTTTGTCTGATGTACAACACCTTTGTGATGTACAACAACTTTGACTGATGTACAACAACCTTTGCATGAATTGTACATGTAAACAACCTTTGACTGATGTACAAAATCCTTTGACGATGTACAACAACTTTGCTGATGTACAACAACATTTGACTATGTGCACAAACATTTTACTGATGTAC